>JADBJO010028286.1:0-20312 GCA_016801955.1 Conus betulinus
GTGTGAGATGCTGAGAAGGGCAGGGGAGTGGTCACAAGAAGGAATGGGGGGTGGGGAAGAGGAGATTGGTCTGTAGGTGTAGCATTTACTAACCAGAAAAAGGATGATTCTCAGAGAAACAGGAAAAATGGTAAGAGTGGATGTTTGTTTCTTTTTTCTTTGGCCTTCTTTCTTTTTCATTGGCCTTTTCTTTTCTCTCGTTTCGATCTTCATTATTGCTGGATTGATATGTGGGCACATTCCTTTTTTTTTTTCTTTTTTTTTTCTTTTTTTTTTAAGTGGTAGCTTGCTTTTGTGTTGGCCTGCTTGGTGTGAAAATAAGGATCTGCGAATGCAATCTGTTTCTTTAGTTATGGTGGTGGTCTTTTAGATTTTTCTCTTTTTTTTCTTTCTTTTTTTTTTTTTTTTTACATTTTTTTTTACAGTATTTGGTGGGATCAGATATGTAGATACTCGTAAGATATCAAATGTGTCTGAACAGTTGTCTGATGTTGTGAGAGTATTTAAGATTTGCTGACTTTCAGTGCTAAAGCGATGACTTTAAAACGGTATATTGCATGTATCCATGTCTCATGCTCATAGTTGGATAGATTCCATACCTTTCGTATTTAATGGTAAGCATTATCACAAGGCTGTAGGTATATTCCCCCTTGCTTTTAACGATAAAAGTGCTTCTTGGGCAGTAAAGCTGAAAGTAAATGTTTTGTGTTTGCGTGCCTCATTTTAGGGTTGCTTACAAAAAGGAAAAAAATTAAGAAAAAGATTTCCAGACCAGTGCATATTCTGAAGTAAAACAGTTTTCTTTGTAGCCCCTTTTTTGTGCAGACTTTTGACAGTTTTTTTTTTCTCCCCAAATTGTCTAAGTAAATGTGTGTATGTACACCTTAGGGTTGATTTTGAAATAAGCCCTGTACATCCCTTTAGGTGTATGGCACAGGTTTGTAAAGAGAAGCAAAGATTTACCATATTCCAGTAATTACAGTACTGAAGTTGTTGATTTTTTTTTTTTTAGACAGAAACATACTTTGTAATTTCAATAAAAAACAAGTTTTTGCAACTACCTGGCAGCACTTTGTTTTTCACTGTTAATTCATACCCCAGATTCCTTCAACACAAGAACTGAAGAGCTCCAGCTCCTCATCCTTCCCCCACCCCCATCTCCTCTTCACCCAGCCCCCACCTTTTTTACCTGCTGGCTTTTTACTGTAAAAGGTTGTTCAAACAGTGAAAGTAAACATCCTTTGTATATTGGACTCTTGTTAAGTTGATCAGGATGCTTCTGTGCAGTCTATTTTTCATTAAAAAAGAAAGGAAGTTCAAGAGGCGCAAGTGTGTGTAATATCTCACTGCATTGGTGCATTCTCTATTTGATCAGTGTATACTTGCAGTTTCTGAGGGATAACCTGTGAGATTCAGGAGCTGCCTTGGTAGGAGCAGATAACTTGTTTTTTCTTCTGTGTACATGCCTGAGTCTACAGACAGCTGTGTATTCAATGCTGTGCAGGAGGCTTAACAGTAGTGAAGGTCTTACCAACAAGTTGAAGTGAAAGCTGTAATACAGGCAACAGATGAAGAGAGGCATGTCTTGGTTTGACAGATGTGTCATAACCACTAGGGTTTTGTCACCCACCTTTTTTCAAAAAGGGTGGGTTTCCAGCTAAATTTAGATGTGACAACAATGAGGAAATGTATAAAGGTATTTTCGAAGTGAACCCAGGATGTACCCACAGTAGAACTCTGTGCACAGATAAAGCGTGAGTGTTGATGTATCTCTCCTTTTGGCCCTTCCCCTGCACATAGTTTGTGTATGTGTGTGTGTGCATTCATGCAAATATGCGTTTTAACATATCTTAGTGTGGACATAATAACCACTGTGACCAGTCGTATCGTATGTTACATGGAAGGATGCTGTATTTCTTCTTGTGATCACTGTTTTTTTTTCAAATCAAGGCAGACTGTTACATTTCACAGTGAACATGGTTGGTTGCTATGGATGTTGTGAGCGTTCTGCTTGTCCAGACAGGGATACTGCTGCTGAACATCTGCCATAAATAGTATTTTTAAAGTCTTTTTTTTTTCTGATCTTTTTATTATCAGGGACTGTGCCATATTAATCTAGACCAGATTTTCTCAGTCATGATGTTATGTGTGTATTTGACGGGGGACCTCATAGTTAGGACCCCTATCTTCAGAGACCCATTTAACATGGCTTTTGCATGTTCATTACAGGAGGCTCTGTTGCTTGTGCAAAGGCACAAATTTAAAGAAAAATCACAGTGTCGCCAGACGACGGAGCAAACAAATTACACTATGTTTTAGATCACTTTGGTCTTCTTCAGGCAAGACAAAACAACATCCAAGACAGTGAAATGAAGCACAGACGGACAGCCACGCATCCCCTCAAATTAAACGTTAAATGCATGCAGAGGGAGTCTAGTGGATCAGATTTATGATTGTGTGATCAGTATTGGATCAAGATCATCCCCTTCTGGACTATGAACTCAGTATGCAAACTTAGAACTAGAAAGGCACTGGTGAGACCACAGACCTTTGTGCGAGTCAGAAGGGCTCTGGATCTGCCTTTGATTTAGGTCTGCTCCATGAATCTGCACCAGAATGTGTTTGGGTTCATCCTTCGGCTATAAAGTATATAACATCTTTTCACCAATTTCTCTCTCTCTCTCTCTCTCTCTCTCTCTCTCTCTCTCTCTCTCTCTCTCTCTCTCTCTTTTTTTTCCCCCTATTTTGTTATTGTATTTTTGTAATCTTACGGACTAACAGGCCAACAGACATAAGTTTAAACATAATCTCGTGCCGCCCTTTTCATGGTGGATGTTTTGCCCTAGAAGTGCTAGATTACTTCCCTTTTTGGAATGGATGTTTTACCATAGAAACACTACAGTACTGTCGTTCTTGAAGCGGATGTCTTACCATAGAAATACAAGATTACTGCTGTTTTTGGAGTGGACGTTTTAGCTGGTGTCCTATGTGTGTCTACCAGAGCACATTTTATGTCGAAAACTTAACAGCAAAGGGTCTAACAGGACAGATGACTGTGAGATAGTTGTTTGATTTGCGAGATGTGAAATGAACAGCAGCTTCTTTCTTCTTTGGAGTTGTTAATTTGCTTTGATCAAAAAGGTGTGTGGTGGAACCTCTCAATACAACCCCTTGAAGCTGTTAAATTTTAGGTCTTCAGTGGTAGAAAGTTTCATATGGCAGGCAACAGGAGAAGAAGGCAGTAAACATCACACGAGGCGAAGCGTTTGTGAAAAAGGAGCCTCAGTTTGAAAGTTATTATTTGTCATGTATAGGAAAAGGCAGAAATGAACAGTGAGAATATGCAATGACACAAATACATGAAACCAGTTATGTTGCATTGTCGAGTTGATTAATAAGCAGGATGTAAATCTCACCCTGAGTGTGCATTCTGGGTGTTACAGGTTGCTGGACCAGCGAGCGACCATCCGACATTGCCAGTTTCCGTATCCACAGAATCTTGTTTTGCGCGCGGGGCCCCCCAGACAGTGCCGAACGACAGTGTTTTGCTTTCACCTGTAGCCATGGCGACAGTGCAGAAAAACGCCATCTTTCAGTGTCATGTGTTTCGCTGTGATTTGACAGAAGCTGTAAGTACTTGCATGGTCTGTTCATTTTTTTTCCCTCTGTCTGTCTTTGTTTCTGTCTGTTTCTCTTTCACTCCCTTTGTCACTCAGTCTGTCTCCATACATCGGTCTGTGTCCGTCTTTGTCATTTTATTATACGGTTTTTACCTTAGCATTGATTGAAATGAAAAAAATGAAATTGCTGAACAGATCTGTATTGACTCCAATCACTGATCAGTTCCAGCAAAGTGATATTAGTTGGGTTTTTTTTTTTAGAAATTGAAAGGAGAAAAATAGGCTATTGAGATAAGTTTTGTACAGGATAAATGGATGGACATGGGGGGTACAGACAAGGTCTACTCTCGTACTCTTTTTTGACAATGATTTAATGAATTTTTTACTCAGTGGTATTTCACATTTTATTTTGTTTATCAAATTAGTGTTGCATCATTGCTGATGCTGGCTTGTATATCTGATTTCTATATGAAGGTATATCTTTCTCTTTCTTCTTTTTTTTTTTTTCATGAAGTTGAAGAATGCGATGTAGATATGGTGCATGATAATCTGAAAAGTTATGTAGCATTCATTTTCACTTATTTGAAAAAACAAACAAACAAACAACAAAACGAAACTTTTTTAAAAGATTGACTCTAATGATATTAGCAGTGAAAAGTCAGAATAAAAAGACAAACCCTCTATACATTGTTCAGTCTGCCTTCTCTTCAAGAAGACTTTAATAGACTGGAACCATAGCTTTCATGCAAACATCAGGGTGCCAAAATTGCATGCTTCCACTCCCGGCAGGGCCACAAGCAGCACATTATTGATAATGTCCTTTTACATTTTGAACATGAGTTCAGTTATCTGAGAATTATCGATTGCTTCAATATATATCCAGTCTTTCAGCTGCCCAAATCATTTTGACAGCGTTTCTGATGTGTCCAGGAAAAGAGAAAAAAAAACAAAAAAAAACCCCTTGAAGTAGGTACTCCAAAGTGATTTTTAAAGTATTTTTGACTGTTGTTTTCAATAGGTCAAGGTTATAGAACAACTTAAAACTAAGAAATTATGTAAAATTTATAGCTGTAGCTTAATTAGGAGCAAAGTTATGATTTTTTAAATATTTAATTTTCTTACGATAGTCGGAATTCCCTTAAGGGCCATGTTTGGAGGCTTGTAACTCGGCCATTTAGCAAATGACATGTCTGAAACTATGGGTGATTGATGTCAGCTCCTTGTAATATACACTGAATTTTTTTTCAGACCTGAGGCTCCTACAGAGTCCAGCTACCACACTCCTAAAAATGCTAAAATCTTCATTTTGACTTTTTTTCTTTTTTCCCCATTTTGGCAGCCAAAACCAGTTATAAAATGACTCCTCTCTGCTTTCAATTGACATACAAGCATGTAACTTATATCAAAATGATCAGGATTACAAGATCTATCCAATAAGAAGACATTTCAGCATGTCAGCACAATTGTACCCCCCATCCCACCTCCACCCCACCCCCACCCTTTTACCTAACTTCTTGTGAGCCATATAAACATTATGTATACAAATTAAATATCTCTGCTTAGCGTGATCTTATGAAGACATATGATTGACATTTGTATCAAAAGTAATGCTCAAAAGATTAAAAAGCAAGAAACTTTGCCTACCCCCCCCCCCCCCCCCCCCCCCATCTCCTTCTCGCTCCTCTCCCACCCCCTTTCCTCCACTCCACCCTAATTCTCCAGTGCCTTTGCTTTCCATATATTAGTGAAACTTACATATATGATTGCCAAGAAATACTGAATATAACAATGTCATTACAA
The DNA here is from genome assembly GCA_016801955.1 of Conus betulinus. Classification (NCBI taxonomy): domain Eukaryota; kingdom Metazoa; phylum Mollusca; class Gastropoda; order Neogastropoda; family Conidae; genus Conus; species Conus betulinus. The sequence goes on from JADBJO010028286.1 coordinate 5,421, forward strand.
AATAAATACACTCATCCCTTGAGTTTTTACCCTGGCCCCACACCCCCTTGTCAGCAGGAACTGAAGGGACAAACTTAAAGGTTTACTTAATTGTAGTTGAAAGCCTGAAGAATTGCTCCTCTTTCTAATGGGCATACATTTTCAGAATTGATAAATATGCCGTCGAGCACAGTGTAGAAAACCAAAGGAAGGGATAGGAGTGAGATGTGCATATGCTGGCCAAGGTTTCGCAGCTAATCAGTAAACGGCGCAAACTCTCAACACATGCTGACACACAATCACCAGTACAAAAACAGATGAGTAACAGACAATTTTGTCTGATGTATTTTCATTTTTTGATTAATTTACAAAACATTTGGAGAAAATAACACTCAAATGTGGGTTAACAGCCCACTGACTCTCTCTTAGTCATGGAGGGAAAGTTTGTGTAGAACTGGCCATTGTTACAGAGTATGTTGACCAGAACAAGGCCCGCTGTAGCAAATGCTAACTGTACAGTTTGGAGCACCTGAAAAAAAGTAATAAATAAATAGAGTTAGGGTTGTCATTAATTGATAAATCATGATGTTAGCTAATCCATTCCACCACACACACACACCACACACACACACACACACATATCACCATAACCGCCAATGACAATGGAGTGCATGAGACAAGTGTTTTAGAATTGCTGCTTGATTCATTTAATAAAGGAAATACAAGCGCAAAATTAATATTCTGTGCAAAGCTTAAATAAATGTTTTCGAACCACAAAAAAAACGTGGACAAAACGAATCACAAGACAAAACATGTGTTTTATCTTGAGATTCAGTTTTGTCATCATTTTTTTAGGCGGTTCACACACATTTTATGTAAGATTTGTTTAGATTTCCGCCTGCAGTCATTTAACTTTGCAACAAGATCTAATAGACTATTCTGTACTTTTTCCTACTGAAACCGTGGTAGTTTCAGCTGTTCATTCGACATAGGGCCTCAAAAGTGTCGTTGGGCACGGTCACGTGACCTATTAAAATTTGATATTTAAGTCGAACAGGAAAGATCTGGTTAAAAAAAATCAACAGAAAAATAAACCTTGAAGTCACACAAACTACACCTGTAACATATCCATAAATCTAAGGTTGAGTTTTAATTTGGTGTAAAATACTAAACACATACTCCTCTCATCAGCACGACCCCACCTACACTTCGCACACGAAACGTTGTGCGGATGACTCTTCTTCCTGTTAAGCATACTATTTTTAGAACTACTAACGGTGCCACCGAGTGCATAGCAGATGACCAAAGGCAGTGATCGGAGCAAGACGTGCGCATGGCGGCCGACGCTTGCGGCTACTCAGTAACAGCGCAAACTTTCAACACACGCTTACGCACACTCACCACCAAAAATACAAAAGGCATGTATGGAAATGAGAGAGATACGGGTTTTGTCAGGCATACTTTTATTTCTTGATTTATTAATAAATATTTGTAGAAAATAACAGTTGAATGTGGGCCAACAGCACACTGCCTCTCAGTCATAGAAAGAAGGTTTGGAGTACCTAAAAAACAAAACAAAGAAACAAGACAAAAGCAAAAGCAAACAAATGATCAGGTGTACTGCTTTGATGCTTGTAATAACATGATAGCCATTTTGAGAAAGATATTTTTTTTTCAAAACTTTCTTGGGCTTGTGGGTTAGATTTCCTGTGTTCACCTAAATTTCTGAAATATGGCACCAAGAGTGATGTCAGGTCCATCGCATGAAAAAGTAAACTTCATATTATTCTTAAGATACGAATCTAATGATCAGAGAATGATTGTAGTACTATAGATCACTTAGTGTTTTCTCTTTAAAAAAAAAAAAAAGACCCCAAAAAGAAAAGGATTTGTAAGTCATTTATCAAGTGATTGATGGCATATCTAGCCCTTGCATTGTCTATCAAGCGCTGATCAAATTATCCTAGCACAAAAACCCTAAATCATCAAATTTGATCCGACCTTCTCTGTAAAGCTTTGTAACTCTTGTTTGCATTAAGTAACTTGTGGATCAATTTGTGAGAAAGGGTCACACATGAGGGAAATGACTCAACTTGACTTTGCCAATTTTTCAACGGCTGTCCCATTCTGGATAGAATAACATTTGCTTTAATCTTTCCTTGTTTATTTATTTATTTATTTATTTTTTTTTTCCTTTAGGTTGCCAAAATCCTATACTGTTTCGCGACCACATTCCGACGTTGTCCCAAAGAAGGTGACCTCTCAGGGCAGTCTGGCGGAGGTACCTGACACAGAGCAGGAGTTCACCTTCACGGTGGGCTTGGAGTTCAAGGAGGATGACGGCAAGGGCAACTACTCCACCTGTCCGAAGGACAAGAACATCTTCAAGCTGAGGGTCAACTGTGAGAAACGCTTGGCCATCTCCGTACAGCACACTGGACCCCAGCAGTTGAGGATTGAAAGGTAAAGCAGACTGGACAAATTGAATTTAGGGGCTTCATACGTACACTTTAGGGAGGGAAAATTAGAATATTTGGTTAAAGTGATGGTTTTGGGGGCGAGGGAAAGTAGGGTGGGGGCGGGGAAGGGAAAGGGTGGACGAGGGTCTAACATCTTTCCTTGCCTTTTATCTCCTTGTCATTGTTTTATTTCCCCATAACTGTTGTTGTTGGTTTTTTTTTTTTGTACAGTTGATGATAGAGTTGACAAAGGAAAAGGACCATCAGTGATTGAACGTGTATGGGACAATGAATGATTTACTGTGTTTGCAGGTGTTTTGGGCTGTTGATATCACCGGGTCGCAATGTCAAGCACAGTGATATGCAGCTCATTGAACTGGTGAGGATGTAAATTTTCTGAATGTCCACGCAGCATAAAAGGGCAGAACAAATGAGTGAATGCGAATGTCCCACACAGCATAAAAGGGCAAAACAAATGAACATCAGGTAGTTGAGAAGGGCAAAACAAACGCCTGGCTGCATATAAGGTCAAAACAGATGGGCAAACACACATTGTCCCGACAGCATGAAAGGGCAAAACAAAAGGACATTGTTCAAACAGCATGAAGAGTCAAAACAAAAGGGCAAACGCATTGTTCAAACAGCATGAGAGGGCAGAGCAGCAAATACAATGCCCTGGCTGCATAAAAATTGGCAAAAACAAAAGGGCAAACCATTGTTCAGGCGACAGCATGAAAGGGCAAAACAAAAGGCCAAAACGCATTGTTTCAAAACAGGATGAGGGGGGCAAAGCAGCAAACACAATGCCCTAGCTGCACGAAAGGGGCAAAACAAATGGGCAAAACGCATTGTTCAGACAGCACGAAAGAGCAAATAAATTTGGCAAACACATTGGCTCAGACAGCATGAAAGGGCAAAACAAATGGGCAAGCACATTGTTCAGACAGCATGGAAGGGCAAAATAAATGGGCAAGCACATTGTTCAGACAGCATGAAAGGCAAAAAAGAAATGCCAAAAAAGCAAGAAAAAACAAAAAAAGCCACCAGTCAGATGAATTGAGAGTGGAACTGGGGGAATTACTTTCCAGTCTGTCTGTCTGTGGGTCCTAGTAGTATTTTGATGCAGGCTGATGTGACAGCAGGGTAGTCATTTTGTGTGTGTGTTTTTATGTGCTTATGTGTGGATCTGTATGCATGTATTTTAGACTGTGAGTTTATATATACATTGTGATTTTGTGTGCCAATGTGGCTTTTTTTTTCCCACTCAGAAATTATCACTGTTGTTGGTTAGAACACATTTTTTTAATTATGAAATATCATGACAGTGGCTTTTTTTTTAAAACAGACTTTCCCAACGGGCTGTGTATCGCTGTATTAACCTTATATTTTTGCCCAGAAGTACCAAACACAAAACACGGAAGTGGAGTAAATATCACAAAAAGGGGAAAAAAATATCATTTTGGCTTTCTAGAAGGTAGTTGTGGTGGGTAGCCTGCAAAAAGATGATCATGTAATTGCACACACTGACTTGCTGTTTACAGAATTTTTCTTTGCGACACAAGATTGGGCTAACGGCAGCTTGGTCACAGGTGTCAGTTGACATAATGGAGAAATGTTTCCATGTAACCAGTGACTAGAACAAAGAAGCAGCAGGGAGTGCAGCATGATACATCAGTTATGCTAAAACTACTTTTTTTTTTGTAGTTCATACTGTAAGGTTTGCCCTGTGTTAGGCAAGTTTTGTAAGAAGAGATGGTGTAGTTTTGGGTTTCAAGCTTGAACTCATTTATGAAAAATCTTGAATAAAAACTCAGTACCAAGCGATTTTCATTGATTTCATCATGATGTATTTATTAGAGAAAAACACAAACCCAGCTTTTAACAGAAAGGCCTGTTCTCTTTTCAAATCAGTTTGTATTCACCGTAACTAAACTGCAAACTGGTACAAGGCTGGCACCAGAAGAACATAGTTTGGAAAAAGCACTACCTGATAGACTTGCAGAAAAAGGAATAGATAAACATCTTACTGTTCTAAGTGTTTGTGATACCAACTATCTTTCTACATTTCTTATATGTTCTTTGCTTCAGAGATTTGATTTTGAAAAAGAAAAAAAATGTTCAAGAAAAGCACTTCTCTGTAGGGTCCCAGTGCCCTGAGATACTGTAGGTCCGCTCGTCCGCCGTGTAGCCCATGTTGACCTGAACAACATGCACTAAAAATACACATGCTGACCCAGAAAAACGCACTAGTGAAAAATAATTCAACTGCAGTAAAACACTCCCTCCCAGATTTCCTCCTTCCCTAAATTTAAAAACTCCTTCCCTTAAACCAATCTGTGCCCAACAAACATATTTGTAATTTTTCTTTCAAAAGAAATGCCTTTGCACTGTTTGTAACTTGAGAATAAAGAACTTGGAACTACTGTGCATTTATGAACATGGTTACTCCCAACACTACAAAAGGACCAAAACGATATGTTGCATGAAGTTTCAACACAACAAACAGGAAAAACTAGAAAAACATGTGAGAGAACCAAGACTGCTGCCAGATTTCCAAGTCTACTTCGTTTCTATTGTGCTATGACTAGGAAATACCCCCCTTCTCTAATCACCTATACAAACATTATTTAGTTAACTGGATCTGGGGTATACCTAGGTGCTGTAATTAATCTTACAAATTCACAGAGAACAACACATTTAAAAAAACCTGATCTTTGTCACTAAAACAGATGTACTATTTCTTGAACATTTTTTTTCTTTTTCAAAATCAAATCTCTGAAGCAAAGAACATATAAGAAATGTAGAAAGATAGTTGGTATCACAAACACTTAGCAACAGTAAGATGTTTATCTATTCCTTTTTCTGCAAGTCTATCAGTTGTAGTTGCTTTTCCAAACTATGTTCTTCTGGTGCCAGCCTTGTACAGTTGCAGTTTAGTTACGGTGAATACAAACTGATTTGAAAAGAGAACAGGCTTTCTGTTAAAAGCTGGGTTTGTGTTTTTCTCTAATAAATACATCATGATGAAATCAATGAAAATCGCTGGTACTGAGTTTTTATTCAAGATTTTTCATAAATGAGTTCAAGCTTGAAACCCAAAAACTACACCATCTCTTCTTACAAAACTTGCCTAACACAGGGCAAACCTTACAGTATGAACTACAAAAAAAAAAGTAGTTTTAGCATAACTGATGTATCATGCTGCACTCCCTGCTGCTTCTTTGTTCTAGTCACTGGTTACATGGAAACATTTCTCCATTATGTCAACTGACACCTGTGACCAAGCTGCCGTTAGGCCCAATCTTGTGTCGCAAAGAAAATTCTGTAACAGCAAGTCAGTGTGTGCAATTACATGATCATCTTTTTTGCAGCTACCCACCACAACTACCTTCTAGAAAGCCAAAATTGATATTTTTTTTCCCCTTTTGTGATCATTTACTCCACTTCCGTGTTTTGTGTTTGGTACTTCTGGGCAAAATATAAGGTTAATACAGCGATACACAGCCCGTTGGGAAAGTCTGTTTAAAAAAAAAAAGCCACTGTCATGATATTTCATAATTAAAAAAAAATGTGTTCTAACCAACAACAGTGATAATTTCTGAGTGGGAAAAAAAGCCACATTGGCACACAAAATCACAATGTATATATAAACTCACAGTCTAAAATACATGCATACAGATCCACACATAAGCACATAAAAAACACACACACAAACTGACTACCCTGCTGTCACATCAGCCTGCATCAAAATACTACTAGGACCCACAGACAGACAGACTGGAAAGTAATTCCCCCAGTTCCACTCTCAATTCATCTGACTGGGTGGCTTTTTTTGTTTTTTTCTTGCTTTTTTGCCCATTTCTTTTGCCTTTTCATGCTGTCTGAACAATGTGCTTGCCCATTTATTTTGCCCTTCCATGCTGTCTGAACAATGTGCTTGCCCATTTGTTTTGCCCTTTCATGCTGTCTGAGCAATGTGTTTGCCAATTTATTTTGCTCTTTCGTGCTGTCTGAACAATGCGTTTGCCCATTTGTTTTGCCCTTTCGTGCAGCTAGGGCATTGTGTTTGCTGCTTTGCCCCCTCATCCTGTTTTGAACAATGCGTTTGGCCTTTTGTTTTGCCCTTTCATGCTGTCTGAACAATGTGTTTGCCCTTTTGTTTTGCCATTTTATGCAGCCAGGGCATTGTATTTGCTGCTCTGCCCTCTCATGCTGTTTGAACAATGCGTTTGCCCTTTTGTTTTGACTCTTCATGCTGTTTGAACAATGTCCTTTTGTTTTGCCCTTTCATGCTGTCCGGACAATGTGTTTGCCCATCTGTTTTGACCTTATATGCAGCCAGGCGTTTGTTTTGCCCTTCTCAACTACCTGGATGTTCATTTGTTTTGCCCTTTTATGCTGTGTGGACATTCGCATTCACTCATTTGTTCTGCCCTTTTATGCTGCGTGGACATTCAGAAAATTTACATCCTCACCAGTTCAATGAGCTGCATATCACTGTGCTTGACATTGCGACCCGGTGATATCAACAGCCCAAAACACCTGCAACACAGTAAATCATTCATTGTCCCATACACGTTCAATCACTGATGGTCCTTTTCCTTTGTCAACTCTATCATCAACTGTACAAAAAAAAAAACCCAACAACAACAGTTATGGGAAATAAAACAATGACAAGGAGATAAAAGGCAAGGAAAGATGTTAGACCCTCGTCCACCCTTTCCCTTCCCCGCCCCCACCCCTACTTTCCCTCGCCCCCAAACCATCACTTTTAACCAAAATATTTCTAATTTTCCCTCCCTAAAGTGTACGTATGAAGCCCCTAAAATTCAATTTGTCCAGTCTGCTTTACCTTTCAATCCTCAACTGCTGGGGTCCAGTGTGCTGTACGGAGATGGCCAAGCGTTTCTCACAGTTGACCCTCAGCTTGAAGATGTTCTTGTCCTTCGGACAGGTGGAGTAGTTGCCCTTGCCGTCATCCTCCTTGAACTCCAAGCCCACCGTGAAGGTGAACTCCTGCTCTGTGTCAGGTACCTCCGCCAGACTGCCCTGAGAGGTCACCTTCTTTGGGACACGTCGGAATGTGGTCGCGAAACAGTATAGGATTTTGGCAACCTAAAGGAAAAAAAAAAATAAATAAATAAATAAATAAACAAGGAAAGATTAAAGCAAATGTTATTCCTATCCAGAATGGGACAGCCGTTGAAAAATTTGCAAAGTCAAGTTTTCATTTCCCTCATGTGTGACCCTTTCTCACAAATTGATCCACAAGTTACTTAATGCAAACAAGAGTTACAAAGCTTTTACAGAGAAGGTCGGATCAAAATTTGATGATTTAAGGGTTTTTGTGCTAGGATAATTTGATCAGCGCTTGATAGACAATGCAAGGGCTAGATATGCCATCAATCACTTGATAAATGACTTACAAATCCTTTTCTTTTTGGGGTCTTTTTTTTTTTTTTTAAGAGATAAACACTAAGTGATCTATAGTACTACAATCATTCTCTGATCATTAGATTTCGTATCTTAAGAATAATATGAAGTTTACTTTTTCATGCGATGGACCTGACATCACTCTTGGTGCCATATTTCAGAAATTTAGGTGAACACAGGAAATCTACCCCACAAGCCCAAGAAAGTTTTTGAAAAAAAATATCTTTTCTCAAAATGGCTATCATGTTATTACAGCATCAAAGCAGTACACCTGATCATTTGTTTGCTTTTGCTTTTGTCTTGTTTCTTTTGTTTTGTTGTTTTTTCTATCCTAAATCTATGATTCATATATTACTGTGAACAGCAATCATTCTAGTTTTCAATCCATTCAGTCAAAACTTCAAGTAGGTACTCCAAACCTTCTTTCTATGACTGAGAGGCAGTGTGCTGTTGGCCCACATTCAACTGTTATTTTCTACAAATATTTATTAATAAATCAAGAAATAAAAGTATGCCTGACAAACCCCGTTTCTCTTTCATTTCCACACACTGCCTTTGTATATTTTGGTGGTGAGTGTGCGTAAGCGTGTGTTGAAAAGTTTGCGCTGTTACTGAGTAGCCGCAAGCGTCGGCCGCCATGCGCACGTCTTGCTCCGATCACTGCCTTTGGTCATCTGCTATGCACTCGGTGGCACCGTTAGTAGTTCTAAAAATAGTATGCTTACAGGAAGAAGAGAGTCATCCGCACAACGTTTCGTGTGCGAAGTGTAGGTGGGTCGTGCTGATGAGAGGAGTATGTGTTTAGTATTTTACACCAAATTAAAACTCAACCTTAGATTTTATAAATATGTTACAGGTGTAGTTTGTGTGACTTCAATGTTTTATTTTCTGTTGATTTTTTTTTTAAACCAGATCTTTCCTGTTCGACTTAAATATCAAATTTTAATAGGTCACGTGACCGTGCCCAACCACTTTTGAGGCCCTATGTCGAATGAACAGCTGAAACTACCACGGTTTCAGTAGGAAAACGTACAGAATAGTCTATTAGATCTTGTTGCAAAGTTAAATGACTGCAGGCGGAAATCTAAACAAATCTTACATAAATGTGTGTGAACCGCCTAAAAAAAATGTTGACAAATGAATCTCAAGATAAAACACATGTTTTGTCTTGTGATTCGTTTTGTCCACGTTTTTTTGTGGTTCGAAAACATTTATTTAAGCTTTGCACAGAATATTAATTTTGCGCTTGTATTTCCTTTATTAAATGAATCAAGCAGCAATTCTAAAACACTTGTCTCATGCACTCCATTGTCATTGGCGGTTATGGTGATATGTGTGTGTGTGTGTGTGTGTGTGTGTGTGTGGAATGGATTAGCTAACATCATGATTTATCAATTAATGACAACCCTAACTCTATTTATTTATTACTTTCTTTTCAGGTGCTCCAAACTGTACAGTTAGCATTTGCTACAGCGGGCCTTGTTCTGGTCAACATACTCTGTAACAATGGCCAGTTCTACACAAACTTTCCCTCCATGACTAAGAGAGAGTCAGTGGGCTGTTAACCCACATTTGAGTGTTATTTTCTCCAAATGTTTGTAAATTAATCAAAAAATGAAAATACATCAGACAAAATCTGTTATCTTTCATTTCATCTGTCTTTGTACTTTTGATGGTGATTGTGTGTCAGCATGTGTTGAAAGTTTGCGCCGTTTACTGATTAGCTGCGAACCTTGGCCAGCATATGCACATCTCACTCCTATCCCTTCCTTTGGTTTTCTACACTGTGCTCGACGGCGGATATTTATCAATTCTGAAAATGTATGCCCATTAGAAAGAGGAGCAATTCTTCAGGCTTTCAACTACAATTAAGTAAACCTTTAAGTTTGTCCCTTCAGTTCCTGCTGACAAGGGGGTGTGGGGCCAGGGTAAAAACTCAAGGGATGAGTGTATTTATTTTGTAATGACATTGTTATATTCAGTATTTCTTGGCAATCATATATATATAAGTTTCACTAATATATGGAAAGCAAAGGCACTGGAGAATTAGGGTGGAGGGGAGGAAAGGGGGTGGGAGAGGAGCGAGGAGGGGGGGGGGGGGGGGGGGGTAGGCAAAGTTTCTTGCTTTTTAATCTTCTGAGCATTACTTTTGATACAAATGTCAATCATATGTTTTCATAAGATCATGCCAAGCAGAGATATTAATTTGTATACGTAATGTTTATATGGCACACAAGAAGTTAGGTAAAAGGGTGGGGGTGGGGTGAAGGTGGGATGGGGGTGTACAATTGTGCTGACATGCTGAAATGTCTTCTTATTGGATAGATCTTGTAATCCTGATCATTTTGATATAAGTTACATGCTTGTATGTCAATTGAAAGCAGGGATGTGTCATTTTATAAACTGTTTTGGTTGCCGATATGGGAAAAGAAAAAAGTCAAATGAAGATTTTGGCATTTTTAGGAGTGTGGTAGCTGGACTCTGTAGGAGCCTCAGGTCTGAAAAAAAATTCAGTGTATATTACAAGTAGTTGACATCAATCACCCATAGTTTCAGACATGTCACTTGCCAAATGGCCGAGTTACAAGCCTCCAAACATGGCCCTAAGGGGAATTCCGACTGTCGTAAAAAAAATTAAATATTTAAAAAATCATAACTTTTGCTCCTAATTAAGCTACAGCTATAATTTTACATAATTTTCTTAGTTTTAAGTTGTTCTATAACCTTGACCTATTGAAAACAACACCTGATGTTTGCATGAAAAGCTATGGTTCCAGTCTATTAAAGTCTTCTTGAAGAGAAGGCAGACGAACAATGTATAGAGGGTTTGTCTTTTTATTCTGACTTTTCACTGCTAATATCATTAGAGTCAATCTTTTTAAAAAAGTTTCGTTTTGTTTGTTTGTTTGTTTGTTTTTTCAAATAAGTGAAAATGAATGCTACATAACTTTTCAGATTATCATGCACCATATCTACATCGCATTCTTCAACTTCATGAAAAAAAAAAAAAGAATAAAGAGAAGATATACCTTCATATAGAAATCAGATATACAAGCCAGCATCAGCAATGATGCAACACTGATTTGATAAACAAAATAAAATGTGAAATACCACTGAGTAAAAATTCATTAAATCATTGTCAAAAAAGAGTACGAGAGTAGACCTTGTCTGTACCCCATGTCCATCCATTTATCCTGTACAAAACTTATCTCAATAGCCTATTTTTCTCCTTTCAATTTCTAAAAAAAAAAAACCCAACTAATATCACTTTGCTGGAACTGATCAGTGATTGGAGTCAATACAGATCTGTTCAGCAATTTCATTTTTTTTTCATTTCAATCAATGCTAAGGTATAAACCGTATAATAAAATGACAAAGACGGACACAGACCGATGTATGGAGACAGACTGAGTGACAACAGGGAGTGAAAAAGGAACAGACAGAAACAAAGACAGACAGAGGGAAAAAAAATGAACAGACCATGCAAGTACTTACAGCTTCTGTCAAATCACAGCGAAACACATGACACTGAAAGATGGCGTTTTCTGCACTGTCGCCATGGCTACAGGTGAAAGCAAAACACTGTCGTTCGGCACTGTCTGGGGGGCCCCGCGCGCAAAACAAGATTCTGTGGATACGGAAACTGGCAATGTCGGAGTCGCTCGCTGGGTCCAGCAACCTGTAACACCCAGAATGCACACTCAGGGTGAGATTTACATCCTGCTTATTAATCAACTCGACAATGCAACATACTGGTTTCATGTATTTGTGTCATTGCATATTCTCACTGTTCATTTCTGCCTTTTCCTATACATGACAAATAATAACTTTCAAACTGAGGCTCCTTTTTCACAAACGCTTTGCCTCGTGTGATGTTTACTGCCTTCTTCTCCTGTTGCCTGCCATATGAAACTTTCTACCACTGAAGACCTAAAATTTAACAGCTTCAAGGGGTTGTATTGAGAGGTTCCACCACACACCTTTTTGATCAAAGCAAATTAACAACTCCAAAGAAGAAAGAAGCTGCTGTTCATTTCACATCTCGCAAATCAAACAACTATCTCACAGTCATCTGTCCTGTTAGACCCTTTGCTGTTAAGTTTCGACATAAAATGTGCTCTGGTAGACACACATAGGACACCAGCTAAAACGTCCACTCCAAAAACAGCAGTAATCTTGTATTTCTATGGTAAGACATCCGCTTCAAAGAACGACAGTACTGTAGTGTTTCTATGGTAAAACATCCATTCCAAAAAGGGAAGTAATCTAGCACTTCTAGGGCAAAACATCCACCATGAAAAGGGCGGCACGAGATTATGTTTAAACTTATGTCTGTTGGCCTGTTAGTCCGTAAGATTACAAAAATACAATAACAAAATAGGGGGGAAAAGAGAGAGAGAGAGAGAGAGAGAGAGAGAGAGAGAGAGAGAGAGAGAGAGAGAGAGAGAGAGAATTGGTGAAAAGATGTTATATACTTTATAGCCGAAGGATGAACCCAACACATTCTGGTGCAGATTCATGGAGCAGACCTAAATCAAAGGCAGATCCAGAGCCCTTCTGACTCGCACAAAGGTCTGTGGTCTCACCAGTGCCTTTCTAGTTCTAAGTTTGCATACTGAGTTCATAGTCCAGAAGGGGATGATCTTGATCCAATACTGATCACACAATCATAAATCTGATCCACTAGACTCCCTCTGCATGCATTTAACGTTTAATTTGAGGGGGGATGCGTGGCTGTCCGTCTGTGCTTCATTTCACTGTCTTGGATGTTGTTTTGTCTTGCCTGAAGAAGACCAAAGTGATCTCTAAAACATAGTGTAATTTGTTTGCTCCGTCGTCTGGCGACACTGTGATTTTTCTTTAAATTTTGTGCCTTTGCACACAAGCAACAGAGCCTCCTGTAATGAACATGCAAAAGCCATGTTAAATGGGTCTCTGAAGATAGGGGTCCTAACTATGAGGTCCCCCGTCAAATACACACATAACATCATGACTGAGAAAATCTGGTCTAGATTAATATGGCACAGTCCCTGATAATAAAAAGATCAGAAAAAAAAAGACTTTAAAAATACTATTTATGGCAGATGTTCAGCAGCAGTATCCCTGTCTGGACAAGCAGAACGCTCACAACATCCATAGCAACCAACCATGTTCACTGTGAAATGTAACAGTCTGCCTTGATTTGAAAAAAACAGTGATCACAAGAAGAAATACAGCATCCTTCCATGTAACATACGATACGACTGGTACAGTGGTTATTATGTCCACACTAAGATATGTTAAACGCATATTTGCATGAATGCACACACACACATACACAAACTATGTGCAGGGGAAGGGCCAAAAGGAGAGATACATCAACACTCACGCTTTATCTGTGCACAGAGTTCTACTGTGGGTACATCCTGGTTCACTTCGAAATACTTTATACATTTCCTCATTGTTGTCACATCTAAATTTAGCTGGAAACCCACCCTTTTTGAAAAAAAGGTGGGTGACAAAACCCTAGTGGTTATGACACATCTGTCAAACCAAGACATGCCTCTCTTCATCTGTTGCCTGTATTACAGCTTTCACTTCAACTTGTTGGTAAGACCTTCACTACTGTTAAGCCTCCTGCACAGCATTGAATACACAGCTGTCTGTAGACTCAGGCATGTACACAGAAGAAAAACAAGTTATCTGCTCCTACCAAGGCAGCTCCTGAATCTCACAGGTTATCCCTCAGAAACTGCAAGTATACACTGATCAAATAGAGAATGCACCAATGCAGTGAGATATTACACACACTTGCGCCTCTTGAACTTCCTTTCTTTTTTAATGAAAAATAGACTGCACAGAAGCATCCTGATCAACTTTAACAAGAGTCCAATATACAAAGGATGTTTACTTTCACTGTTTGAACAACCTTTTACAGTAAAAAGCCAGCAGGTAAAAAAAGGTGGGGGCTGGGTGAAGAGGAGATGGGGGGTGGGGGAAGGATGAGGAGCTGGAGCTCTTCAGTTCTTGTGTTGAAGGAATCTGGGGTATGAATTAACAGTGAAAAACAAAGTGCTGCCAGGTAGTTGCAAAACTTGTTTTTTATTGAAATTACAAAGTATGTTTCTGTCTAAAAAAAAAAAAAATCAACAACTTCAGTACTGTAATTACTGGAATATGGTAAATCTTTGCTTCTCTTTACAAACCTGTGCCATACACCTAAAGGGATGTACAGGGCTTATTTCAAAATCAACCCTAAGGTGTCACATACACACATTTACTTAGACAATTTGGGGAGAAAAAAAAAACTGTCAAAAGTCTGCACAAAAAAGGGCTACAAAGAAAACTGTTTTACTTCAGAATATGCACTGGTCTGGAAATCTTTTTCTTAATTTTTTTCCTTTTTGTAAGCAACCCTAAAATGAGGCACGCAAACACAAAACATTTACTTTCAGCTTTACTGCCCAAGAAGCACTTTTATCGTTAAAAGCAAGGGGGAATATACCTACAGCCTTGTGATAATGCTTACCATTAAATACGAAAGGTATGGAATCTATCCAACTATGAGCATGAGACATGGATACATGCATATACCGTTTTAAAGTCATCGCTTTAGCACTGAAAGTCAGCAAATCTTAAATACTCTCACAACATCAGACAACTGTTCAGACACATTTGATATCTTACGAGTATCTACATATCTGATCCCACCAAATACTGTAAAAAAAAATTTAAAAAAAAAAAGAAAGAAAAAAAAAGAGAAAAATCTAAAAGACCACCACCATGAGTAAAGAAACAGATTGCATTCGCAGATCCTTATTTTCACACCAAGCAGGCCAACACAAAAGCAAAGCTACCACTTAAAAAAAAAAAAAAAAAAAAAAAAAAAAAAAAAAAAAAAGGAATGTGCCCACATATCAATCCAGCAATAATGAAGATCGAAACGAGAGAAAAGAAAAGGCCAAATGAAAAAGAAAGAAGGCCAAATGAAAAGAAACAAATAACCACTCTTACCATTTTTCCTGTTCTCTGAGAATCATCC
>JADBJO010028287.1:0-2500 GCA_016801955.1 Conus betulinus
TGAAGAGCCCTCCATTCCTGCTGCTGTCTGGGGGAGTGATGTCCCGCTCCACACACTGGTGAGGCAGTAGAGAGCTGAAGAGCCCTCCCGGCCTGCTGCTGTCTGGGAGTGTTGTCGCCCTCCACACCCTGTTAGGCAGGTAGTAGAGCGCTGAAGAGCCTCCAGGCCTGCTGCTGTCTGGGAGTGATGTCCCCTCCACACACTGTGAGGCAGTAGGAGAGCTGACCAGGCCTGCTGCTGTCTGGGAGTGACGGCCCCTCCACACACTGTGAGGCAGTAGGAGGGCTGACCAGGCCTGTGCTGTCTGGGAGTGACGGCCCCTCCACACACTGTGAGGCAGTACTGGCTGACCAGGCCTGTGCTGTCTGGGAGTGACGGCCCCTCCCACACACTGTGAGGCAGTAGGAGGGCTGACCAGGCCTGTGCTGTCTGGGAGTGACGGCCCTCACACACAGGCAAGG
The DNA here is from genome assembly GCA_016801955.1 of Conus betulinus. Taxonomy (NCBI): domain Eukaryota; kingdom Metazoa; phylum Mollusca; class Gastropoda; order Neogastropoda; family Conidae; genus Conus; species Conus betulinus. The sequence continues at coordinate 462 of JADBJO010028287.1, forward strand.
AGGGGCTTCGTCACCTTCACTGAAAACAAGAATCGGTCGTCCCCGACCTTCCGAGATCTAAGCGGAGAGGCGGCAGAGTGAAAATACCATTTGAAGAAGTGGGAGAGAGAAACACCATTTGGAGAGGCGGGAGAGTGGAATACCATTTCAAGAAGTGAGACAGTAAAAAATGTGTTTTGGAGAGGCGGACGAGTAAAATACCATTGGAAGAGGTGGGGAGAGAAATACCATTTGGAGAGGTGGGAGAGTGAAATACCATTTGGAGAGGTGAGAGAGGGAGATACCATTTGGAGAGGTGGAGAGGTAAATAGTTTCACTGGTTTAGAATTAACTTCCTTCCCTCACTCTTACATACAGCAGCTTTTTCTGTTAATGGCTATCATCAGATCTTCCTGTCACAGGGAATACTGCTGCTTGCCATTATTACGTTGTCATCTTACAGGGCAGTCTGTTCCATGCCAAAGGGCAGTCTGTCCCATGCTAAAAGGCCGGTCTGTTCCATGTCAAAAGACCGGTCTGTTCCATGCCAAAAGGGCAGTCTGTTCCATGCCAAAAGGGCAGTCTGTCCGTGTCAAAAGGGCAGTCTGTTCCATGCCAAAATGACAGTCTGTTCCGTACCATTTCTGTATGATCATGTTGCAAGCCGTACTGTTCTTTGCCTTTGTTGAAACGTCATGTCACAGGTCTCCCTCCTCTGTGCCATTATTACACATCACATTCAGTTCATATCCTGCTATTGTTATGTCATCATATTCCAGTCCCTATTCTCTGTGCTATTGTTGCATCATCATTATGACAGGTTGTACTGCTCATTACCATTATTACATTTTTGTGTTATATGTTACACTGTTTCGTCACCATTTTTACAGTCTCAGTGTGACAGGTCGCTCTATTCTTTGCCATTGTTACATCATCATGTTACAGGTTCATCTGTTTTTATTTCCATTGTTACATTCTCTTGTTGTACATTATGCATTTGTTTGTAGTGTGCTATCATGCTACTATTCTTTACTTTTACGATTTTCTTGCATGGAATTGCGTTCATTCGAGCTCAGAAGGTCGTATTCAGTGTTTATATGTCCAGGGTGTGTTGATGGATGGCACGGGGACCAGTGTTCCACAGCCTGTTCCCCCGGATGTCCCAATCAGCAGTGTCGTGAAGAGTCAGGAGAGTGTGGCCCCTGTAACACTGGCTACACAGGAGACCACTGTACAGGTAAGGGAAAAGTGACCACACAGGAGACAGTTTACAACCCGGCAACTGTGATGTAAAACTTGCAACACAGGGAACACAGTGTACAGGTTGCTGTCATGTCACACTGATTACACATGACACATGTGTGCAGGTAGCTGTCATGATAAACATTGTGTCCCATGTGACACTGGCTACACAGGAAACATGTGTACAGGTAGTAACTGTCATGATAAACAGTGTGTCACATGTGACACTGGCTACACATGAAACATGTGTACAGGTAGTAACTGTCATGATAAACAGGTGGGTCCCATGCATCACAGGCTACACAGGAAACATGTGTACAGGTAGTAACTGTCATGATACCCAGTGTGTCCCACGCGGCACTGGCTACGCAGGAAACATTGTGTTCAGGGTAACTGTCATAACAAACAGTGTGTCTGATTCGACACTGGCTACACAGGAAACAGAAGAGGGATGTACATGAATCATAAGAGAGTCGCATTACCGAACTAATAAAACTGATTACAATGCACAGATGCTTCGTCTTGGTGAAAAGATGGAACGTAGCACAACAATGAACCCTTAGTGTTTGGCTCCATGACAGAGAATCCCAATCAACCGGTTGTTGGTGATCCAAGAAATAAGTAGACAGCACTTCACACTGATGGAATTAGCGGACAGCAGTTGACACTGAAGAAATGAGTAGACAGCAGGTGACACTGATGAAATGAGTAGACAGCACTTGACATTGATAGAATAAGCGGACAGCGTTGACACTAAATAATGAGTAGACAGCAGGGTGACACTGATGAAATGAGTAGACAGCAGTTGACACTGATGG
>JADBJO010028287.1:12500-20311 GCA_016801955.1 Conus betulinus
CTAAAGGTACAGCCAGAGCTGAATGACTGAGGGAAAAGGCTAAAGGTACAGCCAGGGCTGAATGACAGAGGGAAAGGGCTACAGTACAGCCAGAGCTGAATGACTGAGTGCAAGTATGGGTCAGACAGCAGACAGCTGCATTAGAGTGGTCAGTGACGTGGCTGATGCTACTGATTCCCAGACATCAACATCTTCTGTTCAAAAGCCAGTCTGATGAATATTTTGGCGAGCATTTACGTGATTGTACATTCTGTGAAAAAACTGGTTACATGCTCGTTGTTTCTGTTCACACACACACACACACACACACACACACACGCACGCACGCACGCACGCACGCACGCACACACACACACACACGCACACACACACACACACACACACACACACACACACACACACACACACACACACACACACACACACACACATGGTTGTATATTTCACATTTCAGAGTGTCCTGACAACTTCTTCTACGAGCGACCGAACAACATAGGATGTGACAATTGCACGTGGAGCTGTCAATCAGGAACAGTGTGTGACAAGACCACCGGCCACTGTCCTGTCTGTCCACCCGGCAAACAGGGTCATCACTGTGATGAAGGTACAGTAAATACACCTCGAACAGTTATCACTGTGATGAAGGTACAGCGAATACACCATGAACAGTCATCACTGTGATGAAGGTACAGTGAATACACCATGAACAGTCATCACTGTGATGAAGGCACAGTGAATACACCATGAACCGTCATCACTGTGATGAAGGTACAGTGAAAATACCATGAACAGTCATCACTGTGATTAAGGCGCAGTGAACACACACCATGAACAGTCATCACTGTGATGAAGGCGCAGTGAACACACCATGAACAGTCATCACTGTGATGAAGGCACAGTGAACACACCATGAAGTCAGGAATGATAATCCATGGTGACAGCAGATCCTCACAAACGCTGCGGGGAATCCACTGGGTTGTAAACTGAAATAAGACAGAACCACAGGCAGAGTTGGGAGTGATGCGGTGACAATGAGGTTGGCACACACAAAGCAGACTATGAAGCACTCCCGAAAAAGCATAGATAAATGACAGCAGAAGTGCTATGACGACCACTTGGGTAATCAGGGACCTCTCTGCATCCCTTTATCTTCAGCCATGCGCCACAGCCCAGAGATGCTAAACCCAGCACAGACCATGGCACAGTGTCATGCGTGAATGATGAATCGCTCTCTGGTTCTTTCAGCTATGCTGTTTAGATGTACGCATTGCCTGAAATATTAGATAAATAAAGCTTTGCACATTTTGATATACGAAGCTCTGTCAAATAAGTTCAAGCGATTAATAATTCTCAGTATATTTTCGCTGTACTTCATTAATGGGTTCACAGCTTGAACGAAGTGGCAAAGTCCCAGTGTTAGTGCACTGTCTTATTTGAAGGTGCAGGCTGTGGCGTGGGTGGAAACTTTTTAAGTTGTTGTTCTTAGTTGTTGCTTGTTTGGCAGCAAAAAAGAAGTCCCTAGAAGTAGGCCATGGCTGTATTGTGTGCAGACTGTGAGCCAGGAAGGTTCGGGCAGAACTGCACAGGCCAGTGTGGCCATTGTCTCCACGACCTCCCACACGATTCCTGTGAGGCGGTGACAGGAACTGTACCTACGGCTGTCAGGACGGATGGCTGACCACCCTGTGTGATCAAGGTAACGTATCTTTGACTTTACAACACTGTGGAAACCGAACACAAAATGTCGTTGACTTCACAACACTGTGGGAATCCAACATAACATGTCTTTGACTTTACAACACTGTGGGAACACAACGTAGCGTGCCTTTGCCTTTACAACACTGTGGGAACCCAAAGTAACGTGTCTTGGACTTTACAACACTGTGGGAACCCAAAGTAACGTGTCTTTGCATTTACAACACTGTGGGAACCCAAACTAACGTGTCTTTGACTTTACAACACTGTGAGAACCTAACGTAGCGTGCCTTTGCCTTTACAACACTGTGGGAACCCAAAGTAACGTGTCTTTGCCTTTACAACACTGTGGGAACCCAAAGTAATGTGTCTTTGACTTTACAACACTATGAGAACCTAACGTAGCATGCCTTTGCCTTTACAACACTGTGGGAACCCAAAGTAACGTGTCTTTGCCTTTACAACACTGTGGGAACCCAAAGTAACGTGTCTTGGACTTTACAACACTGTGAGAACCTAACGTAGCGTGCCTTTGCCTTTACAAAACTGTGGGAATCCAAAGTAACGTGTCTTTGACTTTACAACACTGTGGGAACCCAAAGTAACGTGTCTTTGCCTTTACAACACGGTGGGAACCCAAAGTCACGTATCTTTGCCTTTACAACACTGTGGGAACCCAAAGTAACGTGTCTTGGACTTTACAACACTGTGAGAACCTAACGTAGCGTGTCTTTGACTTTACAACACAGTGGGAACCGAGCATAACGTGTCTTTGACTTTACAACACTGTGGGAACCTAACGTAGCGTGTCTTTGACTTTACAACACAGTGGGAACCGAGCATAACGTGTCTTTGACTTTCCAACACAGTGGGAACCGAACACAAAATGTCTTTGACTTTCCAACACTGTGGGAACCGAACACAAAATGTCTTTGACTTTCCAACACTGTGGAAACCGAACACAAAATGTCTTTGACTTTACAGCACTGTGGGAACTGAACGTAACGTGTCTTTGTCTTTTCACTGCAGTGTTTGTTGCAAGGGCATCATGTCTTTGTCTTTATGACACTGTTTATATTGAAGACAAATTGTCTTTCTTTCAGTATGTTGGTTGTACTATGTAATATGCATTTGCTTTTCCAACATGACTGGACCTAAAGATACCTTACCTTGGTTTTTTAACCAAACTATTGAAGATATGTTTATCCTTTTAGTGCAATGTTTAGACTGAAGCTAACTTGTCCTTTGATTTTCGTAAAATGTTCCAATGGTTTTCCAAGTCAAGATTTGTATTCTCAGTAGCATGTCTGATTATTCAGCCACGTGGTTGCACTCAAAGCAAAATATATTTGCATTTTCTAGTGAGGCTGGCACTGAAGGTAACTGCCTTTGGTTTTCAACATCAAATTTGTACTGAAGTACCTGTCTTCTTTTCACTGACGGTAACTTATTCGGGACTTTTTGAAAATATTGTTTGTTTTTCAGCACAACTTTTAACTGAAGTGAAACTAGCTTCAAAGTGAGGTAACTGCAGGCGGAAATTGAAACAAAATGGAAAGAAATATTACTGTAATTCCACTGGACCAAAGAAATATTACTGTTATTCCAATGGACCAAAGAGGTATCACTGTGATTCCACTGGACCAAAGAGATATTACTGTAAATCCCACTGGACCAAAGAGATATTCCAGTAATCCCACCGGACCAAAGAAATGTTACTGTAATTCCACTGGACCACAGAAATGTTACTGTAATTCCACTGGACCAAAGAAATGTTGCTGTAATTCCACTGGACCAAAGAAATCTTACTGTAATTCCACTGGACCAAAGAAAAATATTACTGTAAATCTACTGGACCAAAGAGATAAACACATTACTGACGAATTTTACAGCAGACTTCTCAAGACCTCATTCTTTGAAGATGCATATAAAATGATTCTGCATTTAGTCAGTATCTTTCCTGTTGTATTATTTGACTTGAGATGTTTCGTTAGATTATTTTATCTTCATTATATTCAGGATTTAAAGATGTGTGCATTCTTTAATTTGATTTTCGAGGTATTTAAAACTTTGTTTTAAAACTGGCTGAGTTATAAACATCGTTGAAGAAAAATGGGATCTTGTTTTTGACCACCTGAAGTAAGATGGTGAATCAGGGGTCCTAAGCAAAGCAATGGTCACGGAACAAGATCACATGCACTTGTTCTAAACATAGGCGTGTTGATAAATCGTATGAGGAATTCAGAAACGACCTGTATGAAAAATAGCCATGTAAGCATTGCCCAGAGATTGGTATAGACATCTTCATTTCTCAAGTCTGCTTTTTTGGCTTGGTATACAGTACATTCCAGTGATGCTAGTGTTGTGGATTGTTTCAGAATGTGCGGACGGCCGTTGGGGGCTGACTGTGTGGAGACGTGTGGTCAGTGCAGGGGCGGAGGTGTGTGTAGAAAGGACAATGGACGGTGCCCGCTGTGTGAACCAGGGTGGTACTCGCCATTATGTGACACGCGTAAGCATCATCATAACAACTAAGACGTTTACATTTTTTTTTTCTCTTGAATGTTTTCATTCCTTTAGCCTCTTACATATGTAATGCTGTGTCTGTTTAATTAAGAAACTTTCTGGTCAAACTTCAAGAAACAAGTAGTGTGTGTGTGTGTGTGTGTGTGCGTCGCAAGATGTACCCTTCATGTTTAGTAGCTGCAGAAATCTCTTCAATAGATCTGAACTCCTGACAAGATCTGAATGCTTTCAATCGATACTGATCTAATTATTCAGTGTTTTCAATGCATTGATTGTGGTTTAATTATGTACCGTTTTGAATGCATAGGTACTTGTCTAATTATTCGGTGTTTTTGAGTACAGTTTACAAACAAAACCATTCTAAAGGAAATGCAAAGTGATAATTCGTACATCGATTAGAAATATACCTCTCTGTACCCATTGAAGTCAAAAGGCTACGCTAGTCCATTTCTCTACAATGCTTACCTCACTACCTTGCCGTGTGCAGTATGTTGTCAGTGAACTGCAGTGTTTACCTCACTACCTTGCCGAGTGCAGCAAGTTGTCAGTGTTTACCTCACTACCTTGCCGAGTGCAGCAAGTTGTCAGTGTATACCTCACTACCTTGCCGTGTGCAGCAAGTTGTCAGTGTATACCTCACTACCTTGCTGTGTGCAGCAAGTTGTCAGTGTTTACCTCACTACCTTGCCGAGTGCAGCAAGTTGTCAGTGTTTACCTCACTACCTTGCTGTGTGCAGTATGTTGTCAGTATTTACCTCACTACCTTGCCGTGTGCAGCATGTTGTCAGTGTATACCTCACTACCTTGCTGTGTGCAGCATGTTGTCAGTGTATACCTCACTACCTTGCTGTGCAGCATGTTGTCAGTGTTTACCTCACTACCTTGCCGTGTGCAGCATGTTGTCAGTGTATACCTCACTACCTTGCTGTGCGCAGCATGTTGTCAGTGTATACCTTACTACCTTGCTGTGTGCAGCATGTTGTCAGTGTTTACCTTACTGTGTGCAGCAAGTTGTCAGTGTGTTTACCTCACTGTGTGCAGCAAGAAGTTGTCAGTGTTTACCTCACTGTGTGCAGCATGTTGTCAGTGTATACCTCACTACCTTGCTGTGTGCAGCATGTTGTCAGTGTTTACCTCACTGTGTGTGCAGCAAGTTGTCAGTGTTTACCTCACTACCATGCTGTGTGCAGCATGTTGCCAGTGTATTCCTCACTACCTTGCTGTGTGCAGCATGTTGTCAGTGTATACCTCACTACCTTGTTGTGTGCAGCATGTTGTCAGTGTTTACCTCACTACCTTGCTGTGTGCAGCATGTTGTCAGTGTTTACCTTACTGTGTGCAGCAAGTTGTCAGTGTTTACCTCACTACCGTGCTGTGTGTGCAGCATGTTGTCAGTGTATACCTCACTACCTTGCTGTCTGCTGCAGCATTTTTTCAGTGTATACCTCACTACCTTGCTGTGTTTAGCATGTTGTCAGTGTTTACCTCACTTCCTTGCTGTGTTCAGCATGTTGTCAGTGTTTACCTCACTACCTTGCTGTGCGCAGCATGTTGTCAGTGTATACCTCACTACCTTGCTGTGTGCAGCATGTTGTCAGTGTTACCTCACTACCTTGCTGTGTGCAGCATGTTGTCAGTGTTTACCTCACTACCTTGCTGTGTGCAGCATGTTGTCAGTGTTTACCTCACTACCTTGCTGTGTGAAGCATGTTGTCAGTGTTTACCTTACTGTGTGCAGCATGTTGTCAGTGTATACCTCACTACCGTGCTGTGTGCAGCATGTTGTCAGTGTTTACCTCACTACCTTGCTGTGCGCAGCATGTTGTAAGTGTATACCTCACTACCTTGCTGTGTGCAGCATGTTGTCAGTGTTTTCCTTACTGTGCGCAGCATGTTGTCAGTGTATACCTCACTACCTTGCTGCGTGCAGCATGTTGTCAGTGTTTTCCTTACTGTGTGCAGCATGTTGTCAGTGTTCACCTCACTACCTTGCTGTGTGCAGCATGTTGTGTCAGTGTTTTCCTTACTGTGTGCAGCATGTTGTCAGTGTTTACCTTACTACCTTGCTGTGCGCAGCATGTTGTCAGTGTATACCTCACTACCTTGCTGTGTGCAGCATGTTGTCAGTGTATACCTCACTACCTTGTTGTGTGCAGCATGTTGTCAGTGTTTACCTCACTACCTTGCTGTGTGCAGCATGTTGTCAGTGTTACCTTACTGTGTGCAGAAAGATGTCAGTGTATACCTCACTACCTTGCTGTGTGCAGCATGTTGTCAGTGTTTTCCTTTACTGTGTGCAGCATGTTGTCAATGTTTACCTTACTACCTTGCTGTGTGCAGCATGTTGTTAGTGTTTACCTTACTACCTTGCTGTGCGCAACATGTTGTCAGTGTATACCTCACTACCTTGCTGAGTGCAGCATGTTGTCAGCGTTTACCTCACTACCTTGCTGTGTGCACCATGTTGTCAATGTTTACCTCACTACCTTGCTGTGTTCAGCATGTTGTCAGTGTTTACCTTACTGTGTGCAGCATGATGTCAGGGTATACCTCACTACCTTGCTGTGTGCAGCATGTAGTCAGTGTTTACCTCACAACCTTGCTGTGTGCAGCATGTTGTCAGTGTATACCTCACTACCTTGCTGTGTGCAGCATGTTGTCACTGTTTTTCCTTACTGTGTGCAGCATTTTGTCAGTGTTTACCTCACTACCTTGCTGTGGGCAGCATGTTGTCAGTGTTTACCTTACTGCCTTGCTGTGTGCAGCATGTTGTCAGTGTTTACCTTACTGTGTGCAGCATGTTGTCAGTGTTTACCTCACAACCTTGCTGTGTGCATCATGTTGTCAGTGTTTATCTTACTGTGTGCAGCATGTTGTCAGTGTTTACCTTGCTGTGTGCAGCATGTTGTCAGTGTATACCTCACTACTTGCTGTGTGCAGCATGTTGTCAGTGTTTACCTTACTGTGTGCAGCATTTTGTCAGTGTATACCTCACTACCTTGCTGTGTGCAGCATGTTGTCAGTGTTTACCTTACTGTGTGCAGCATGTTGTCAGTGTGTACCTCACTACCTTGCCGTGTGCAGCATGTGTTCAGTGTTTTCCTTACTGTGTGCAGCATGTTGTCAGTGTTTACCTCACTACCTTGCTGTGTGCAGCATGTTGTTAGTGTTTACCTTACTACCTTGTTGTGCGCAGCAAGTTGTCAGTGTATACCTCACTACCATGCTGTGTGCAGCATGTTGTCAGTGTATACCTCACTACCTTGCTGTGTGCAGCATGTTGTCAGTGTTTACCTCACTACCCTTGCTGTGTGCAGCATGTTGTCAGTGTTTACCTTACTGTGTGCAGCATGTTTTGTCAGTGTATACCTCACTACCGTGCTGTGTGCAGCATGTTGTCAGTGTTTTCCTTACTGTGTGCAGCATGTTGTCAATGTTTACCTTACTACCTTGCTGTGTGCAGCATTTTGTTAGTGTTTACCTTACTACCTTGCTGTGCGCAGTATGTTGTCAGTGTATACCTCACTACCTTGCTGTGTGCAGCATGTTGTCAGTCGTTTACCTCACTTCCTTGCTGTGTGCACCATGTT
>JADBJO010028288.1:5000-15000 GCA_016801955.1 Conus betulinus
TCACTCTGCACTTTTTGTTTGGATCTCCTGTGTCGTCCTGTTACGTAAGCGGTTCTATTGATTTTCCCACGGCATACAGCTCTTGTGTTGTTTCCCCAGTCATTCCTCACTCTCCTATTTTTTTTATCCTCTATTCACTCACTGTGCATTTTGTTGAAGGTGTTTATTATTTTGTCTTTCAACTTACAGACATAGGGAGAGGGAGTGGGTAGGAAAAGGGATAAAGGGGGGAGTTGGGGAGGGTGGGAGGGGGTGGGTGCATGAAAGACAGTAGGAGAGGTTGAAGAGAGAAAAGAGTATTTGATTTGTTTCGAGCTCAGCATTCTCATCAGAAAATGTGAGCCAAATAAGGAGATATATCTCTCTCTCAAGCATGCATGTTTACACATGCGTGTGCGTGTGTGTGTGTGTGTGTGTGTGTGTGTGTGTGTGTGTGTGTGTGTGTGTGTGTGTTGTGTAAGTATGCGCGTGAGTGTGTGCAGGTGTGTGTATATGTATAATAAATTCTCTCTCTCTCTCTCTCTCATCTCTGCTTAACTGTCCGTCTGTCTGTCTTCTGTCTGTCTGTCTGTCTGTCTGTCTCCGCTCTCTCTCTCTCTCTCTCTCTCTCTCTCCCTTCTCTCTCTCTCTCTCTCTCTCTCTCTCCCCCCTCTCTCTCTCTCTCTCTCTCTCTCTCTCGCTCTCTGCTTCACTGTCCGTCTGTCTGTCTTGTCTGTCTGTCTCTCTCTCTCTCTCTCTCTCTCTCTCTCTCTCTCTCTCTCTCTCTCTCTCTCTCTCTCTCTCTCTGCAATGCACTACTATCATATCCTATATGGTAGGATTGCTTATACTAGTTTATCGAACACCTTTATCTCTGCCATCGACTGTTCCTTTCTTCAAAATGTCATCCTCTTGCTCCCCCCTCCACCCTCCTCCCCCACCCCCCACCCCACCCCCCAGCCACCCACGTCCTCCCCCTCTCGTTTTCATACAGAGCTGACGTGTTCTGTTTTCATCTGTTTTCTTTCTTCTATCATTGAGCCTTCCAGCTATCATCGTTCATCTTTGTCGATCTCCTTTCTTGGCAAAAGAGAGATGCTCAGGTAAAAACATTGATTGCTTTTTACACCATGGTTAGTAGAAAGGAGCCAGTTGTGGAGAGAGGAGAGCACATGGTCGATGTGAGCTGAAAATCGATCCGGTTGATGTCTCCCATGAAAATCCAGTGACGTACCGGCACTCTGCCGCCAGTTGCAGAACATGGAGAGACAAATGAATAGCTGCACGACAGAGAGATGGAAGAATACGCTGAAAGTGTGTGTGTGTGTGTGTGTGTGGTGTGTGCGTGCGTGCGTGCGTGCGTGCGTGCGTGCGTGCGTGCGTCTGTCTGTGTGTCTGTATGTGTGTGTGTGTGTGTGTGTGTGTGTGTGTGTGTGTGTGTGTGTGTGTGTGTCTGTGTGTGTCTGTGTGTGTAATTTATTATTGTAGCTGGAATTTATTATATTGTAGTCGTTTTTGACCATAAAACGAAGTTATGTTTCACTTAAGATCTCTTCATGGGAGAGAGGTGCTGAAGAAAAGAGTCTACATCTATGAGATATGTCTTCAGTGCTCCTTTTTTTTTCCAGTGGAAGTAGGACTGTAAGTGTTTTCATGCCTGTTCATGTTCTACAGAAATTCTGTGCGAAGGTCATAGCATTTTGAAATACATCTTTCTGTGGTATAAGCATTGTCTGAGGTTACCTCAGGATGACGTGCCGTTTTTTTCTTGAGGGAAAACAATTCTGCGAAGGAGGTAAGATGGCAAGTTTTTTTTTTCCTATGTCATCATCATTATTATATTGGGTATTTATATAGCGCCTATCCTCGGTCACAGACCAAGCTGTAAGCGCTTTACAATAAACACACTACCTCACTCACTCATCGGGCTGCCTGCCCAGGTAGAGCCGGCCGAAGAGCAGCCTACTGGCGCTCATTCAATCGTTTCCCGTACCGTTCAAATATCAGTCACTCATTTCATTTATCTCATTTATTCCTCCAGTTTCTCACATAGGATGCAAACGATGTTTTATACGTGTCCTCCATTTCCACCGGTACACGATGGCACACGATAACAGTAAGTGACAATCTTCGTGGCTTGGTTAGAAATACCAGGGCACAGTTTACATGTACCCGCATAATTTCCAAAATATAAAAGCCACGATTTTGAATTGGGAACAGATTTAATTCATTATTTTGTTCCAACGTACATTGAATTTCATTGGGATCGAATGAACGGTTGTTGATTTACAGACAATTAAACAGAGGATGGGTCGAAATCAAAGTTCGCAAAATCTGTTCAGTTCACAAAATCATTTCAATAGTGGGGGTGTGGCCACCGCCATTGGCGAGACATTCCACGCAGCGACTCCTCATCGAGTTGACCAGTGTTCTGATGACCCTCTGAGGGATTCTCTGCCATTCCAGTTGCAGCATTTGGAAGAGATCCTGGCGGTCTCTGGGAGGTGGATGGTTCTCCTTCACACGTCTCCCCAACTCATCCCCACATATGCTCGATGGGATTGAGGTCGGGACTATACGCCGGGAAGATCATCCTGTTGATGCCGGCCTGCACAATGAAGTTTTCGGCCACCCGGGCCCTATGTGGCCGAGCATTGTCGTCTTGGAAGACTGCCATGGGTCCTATCCGTTGCATGGTCGGAACAACGAAAGGCGCCAGGATTTCATCCCGATAGCGGATGCCTGTGAGGTTTCCATCAATATGGTAGAGTGGTGTCTTGTGGTGGAGGCTGAAGGCACCCATACCATAACAGATCCTCCCCCAAAGGCCCTGGTCTGGCGAACAGCTGCATCAATGTAACGTTCACCAACACGCCTCCAAACTCTAGTTCGGCCGTCATTGTGTTCAAGACTAAACCGCGACTCATCTGAAAAAAGAGGACCTGGGACCACTGTTGTTGGTTCCATCTCACATGACGATGGCAGAAAGCTCGGCGAGCCAGCCTATGGGCTGCTAGCAGTCGTGGTCGAACAGCTGGGCGACGTGATCTGAGGCCGAAGTGGTGAAGACGGTTTCGTATGGCTTGACGGCTGAGGATGGTGTTATTTGCCATACGAAGCTGCCTTTGGATGCTGGTGGAAGTGGTATCCCGCTGCAATAGGGCCTGCCTCTCGATGAAACGATCTTCTCTGGGAGTAGTCTGCCTAGGCCGACCTGACCGTGGCCTCTCTTCAACGCTGTTGGTCGCCCTAAAACGCTGATTCAGTCTAACAATAACTGAATGATGCACACCAAGTCGTCGCGCCACTTCAGCCTTTGCAATGCCATCTTGTATCCACGCAATCGCCCTGGTTTTGTCAAAGGTGCTAAGTTTTTTCTTCGTGGTGGCATGGTGAGAAAAGGGCTGACAGTAACCAACCCCGCGCTTAAACAGCCAAAAGAAGGGGCATAAAAACTCACTTGAGAGACTGCTCTTGCACGGGGAAAAAAGAATTTTTCATTTTACACATCTTGTGTCGCCAGCAAGCTTGATGCAAAACAGGCACAGTTAACGCAACTTTGCACTTTTTATCCCGCGCGGAAAGGCCTGTGCTTAACTTTATGTGACTAGTATACATTCTGCTGGGGACCTTCGATGTGCTTGGAAAGAATTCGGTGGCGGCGCGCTTCAGTGTCTGAAAATAGGAGGGGAGAGATATCTTTCTAAAGGTTATATATATATATATATATATATATATATATATATATATAAATGACTGTTCTGTGGACGTCAATCCTCATGAATAATATGGGAATAGTGTATAACTCTGCATTGTATAAAATTGTGGAACCCTCAATAATGCTAAAAATAACACGACAGAACCCCCATCTTGAGAGAGAGAGAGAGAGAGAGAGAGAGAGAGAGAGAGAGAGAGAGAGGGAGGGAGGGAGGGAGGGAGAGAGAGAGAGAGAGAGAGAGAGAGAGAGAGAGAGAGAGAGGCGTTTTTTTGATAGCAGGGAAAAAATTGATGGCGCCACAAGAAATGTAACCTGAATGCCACACACAGACAGTCCTTTCAAACTGTAAATTACATAATACAATGCGATACAATACAATATGATACAAACACACTACAAAGCAACACAGCACAACACAATAGAATACGTCACAACACGACATGATACAACACAGCACAATAATAAATTATGCAATACAGTAGAATGTAATACATTACACTTTGGTACAATATGACATGCAACCACACAGTGCAACACAACAAAACAGAAGCAAAACACTACACTGCACAATACAATACGTGAAGATTTAACACAACACTATACAGTACACGACAATACATTATCATAGAATACAATCCAATAAACCTGTTGTTGCTGTTGTTCGTCCTTCGATTTGGAAGATGACCATGACGTCAATCTCAGATGGAAGATCGCGGAGTGTGGGTCCGCAGGTGGCTGGTGAGGCCGATCTGGGCCCGGAAGGAACGCCCACATGTGGGACTCCTACTCCAGTAAACTACAACGCAGTAGAATCCAAGGCAACACAACGCAATGAAATAATGCAGTGCAAAGCAGTATGACACAATATGACACATAATATGACAGAATAACCATACAAGGTAAAGCAATACACCACAGCAAAGTACAATGCACGGGGTTTCAATACGAGTGTGAAACACTGCTCTGTGGAAATACTTGGGCATCATCTCTTGACAATGCCAGTTTCGTAAAGAAGTGTCCCTCAGCCTGTTGACAACTCATCATCAAACCACCTCGTCATGAGATACGCTGATACCCCACAACCCACACCTCTCTCTCTCTCCCCTCTCTCTCTCTCTCTCTCTCTCTCTCTCTCTCTCTCTCTCTGCGTGCATGTGCGTGTGTGTGTGTGTGTGTGTGTGTGTGTGTGTGTGTGTGTGTGTGTGTGTGAATCTCAAAGAAAATGTGTTTTCCATCAAGAACGAAACTCTCTGCATAGTCTAAACCATTTAGGGAAAAAAAACGACACTTTTCAAGTCAATATTCCCAGGATAATGGAACGAACGTCAAATGGTTTTCAGGTTGCCAGATGCCCACTCTCCCATGAGAAAGGGTTGGAGAAGAGCATGTATAGCAACAACAGAAAAGTATCAACTACAAACTAAAGAATATCACAATCAAGAGCAAAAGTATATTAGAAGAAGAAGAAGAAGAAAGAAGAAGAAAGAAGAAGAAGAAGAAGAAGAAAGAAGAAGAAGAAGAAGAAGAAAGAAGAAATTGAGTAAAAGTGTGAACAAATCGAACACGACTGATTGAGAGTTTCCACAGAGAGAGAGAGAGAGAGAGAGAGAGAGAGAGAGAGAGAGAGAGAGAGAGAGAGAGAGAGAGAGAGAGAGAGAGAGAGTTACAGGCAATAAGGCAGAGAGGGAGAGAGGATCAGGTGGCAGAGGGGAGAATGGGAAAGGTTTTGCATAAAAATGAAGAAGAAGAGGAGGAGGAGGAGAGGAGGAGGAGGAGAAGGTGGGAGAGAGGAGAAGGAGGAGATGATGGAGCATGAGGAGAAAGAGGAGGAGAAGGGGGAGGAGAAGGGTGACAGTGAAGACAAGGAGTATATATAGAAAGAACAAAAATATCCGCATTTGGCCATGATAGCAACAAATCCAGCTGTACTACTTTTTGTGTGTGAAGGTGCTGGAAACTAATTCTATCTCATAAGCTTTCAGACCACCAAGACACCCTCAAGTGCGACAATTCGATTTGTAGGCCGCGCATCTCCAAATCGATCGCAGAACAGCGCGAGAGACAGGGGATGTCTTTCATTCTTCAAACAGCCCGTCTGGTCGCCTGTAACCAGATGGAAGGATTCCACTTTGGTACCAGTGGTCCTTTTCTACTTCAGGGCTTTCGTGTGTGAGAACTTGTGTGCGTCATCTGTAGTGTCTGGTGTATTCAGCCAGCCTTTTCTCTTTTTTTTTTCTTCTTCTTATATCTCTTACGCCTTTATCCTTCCCCTGCTTCCTCCTCTCCCTCCCTCCCCTTGGCATTCCTCCTCCATGTCCTTCTTCGCTTTCATTCCCACTTCTCTCCCCTTCAGGCCTGTCCTTTAGCGATCTGTTCTCTCCACATCACTTGTGTCCTTGCCTAACCAGCTCTTTCTGCTGATGCTTTTTCTTCTTCTTCTTTTTTTTTTTTTTGTCCACGATACCTCGCCAGGTCTTCTTCCTGTCGTTAGTGAGTGGCTCTCCTAAAGTACAGACAAGGATCACTCATTGATCGTGGAGGCCTACGGGAAAGGAGAAGATTTGGTCCACTTTCCTGTCCCCTTGTCAAAGACTCATGTCTCTTGGCAATCTTCTGATCAAGTACCATGCTCTGGTATGGACAAACACTTTCTGACAACCTTCAGCTCCCCCTTCACCCTCCCTCTAACAAACAAACAGACAGACAGACAGACAGACAGACAGACAGACAGACAACAACAAAAAGAAAAGCGATCTGAAACAAAGTCTATTACGATTTCTGTGTTACTCAGATTAAATGAAAAGCATTTTACCCCCCTTTCAAAAAATGATAAATAAGTTGCTAAAATAAATAGGAAAGTCAGTTTGCCTATTTAACTCAAAAGTGATGAACATACGCAGCACCATGATGAAAGGGATGGAGAGTGTGCGGGGAAGGAGAGGAGTATGTTAATACAGTTTTCAACAACATCTGAAGACAAGCCCAAGACGTGTATGTGGATGTGGATGTGGCAGTCAGCACCGGCAGTAGCACACACATTAAAGCAGATCCTCACTTCTGAAAGTATGTGTTGACCAACTGTTTCTTCTGTCTCCATTTCCTCCCCCCCCCCCCCCCCCCCCCCCCCATCTCCCCTAAGTTCACTTTACCATTCGCCGATCTCTTCCCTGCCCCCACCACTGTCCCTCCCTCCTCTCCCCCCCACACCTCTTTTATACAACGTCTTCTGGTGTTGACGGCAGCAGTCTGGATGGTTCTGACCTTGATCACTGCTCTCTCTCTCTCTCTCTCTCTCTCTCTCTCTCTCTCTCTCTCTCTCTCTCTCTCTGTCAGTTACGCACTGGGCATCCTGCAAGCCTGTCTAGGTGAAAAGTTCATCCCAAAAATCTATTTCATCACTTTTCTTTCAGGTTGTTGTCGTTGTTGTTGTTGTTGTTGCTGCTGCTGCTGTTGTTGTGTTGATTGATGTTGTTCTTGTTGTTGTCATTATTGCTGTTATCGTTTTTTTTTTTTTTTTTGTTTTCCAGTAGGCCTCGTGAAAAGTGGATCATGGAGAATACTTTACTTTTAGCTGGTCCAGTGGAAATGACAACAACAGTTGAATTCTGTTACTTCATCTGCCCTTCCGAAATGTGGAAGGGGATGTGTGTGTGTGTGTGTGTGTGTGTGTGTGTGTGTGTGTGTGTGTGTGCGCGCGCGCGCGTGCGTGCGTGCGTGCGTGCGTGAGCGCGCGCGCGCGCGCGCGCGCGTGTGTGTGTGTGTGTGTGTGAGAGAGAGAGAGAGAGATAGATAGAGAGAGAGTCCATCTGACTGTCTGAAAGCAGAAAGACGAAGAATATCTTTTATTTTGTCTGATCTAGTGGGAAGTTTAAAATGGGGAAACTTTCACATTGTCTGGTTTTGTAGAAAGTTTTTAAAAAAGCGAATCTTTTAATTTTTCTGGCTTGTGGACAGTTAAAAAGAGGGGAATATTTTACTCTGTCTGGCCTGGTAGAAAGTTGGACAGAGTGAGCCTTATTCTGTCTGGCTTGCATAAAAGTTGAAAAAAGAGAGGGAATCTTCTACTTCATCCATTCTTGTGGAAAGTGGACAAAAAGAATGATTCTTTGCCCTGTCAGGAAATATCATTGAAAGTAGAAAGAGGGGCATCTTTCATTATGTCTAATTTGTAGAAAGTAGAAAGAGGAAAAGCATCTACTCCTTCCAGTCTAGAAGAAAGTAGACAGAGTGGTATTTCTACGTCTTTTAAGCTTCAGCGGAAAGTGGGCAGAGATAAGAATCGTTCATTCTGTTGGTCTTTTGTTTGTGGACAGTGGAAACAAATTATTCATTTACTCGGTTTTGTCCGATACAAAATGGAAAGCGTGGCCACGGTGTCACCACCTTGCAAACTGTGAAGTCGTGGAACCCAGTCCCATCAGAATCGGTTTCAGGGATTCTTCGCCCCCAGACGGCTCTATTCAGACCTGAGCGTGCTTTAGCTTCAGATGAAAAGCTTGAAACATCACAGTTACGTTTCATTCTCTGCATGGATGTGTCTGTGAAAGTATTGCTCAAATTTCCTAATTCTGCAGCTGTATCTTATTTCAAGGTACTGTTGAAGTGGGGCGCAGACGAGGACGGCAGAGAAAGAGCTGGTCCGACAATATAAAGGACTGGACCAAAATGATCATGCCAGATCTCCTCAGGACAGCCACTAACAGAAGAACCTGGAGAGAAACGGCGGCTGCCTCATCACGTCCCCCCAACGACCCCAGCGGTCAGGGGAATGACTGACTGATGACTGATCTTATTTCTGGAACTCTGTTGACAGCAGGATGTAGCCTGTAATGAAAGAATGTGTGGGCACTGCCTGTCAATGTAATCTCAAAAGCTAAATAACATGTAATACCCTCATGTTCGTTCTGATCTTCGCTGATGCTGATCAAAAGTCTCACATTCTGTGCCTCTTCACACCCAGCTCTCGTTCTGACCTCAGCGTCGATTTTGTCTCTAAATCTGTGCATGTGGGGAAAAAGCATGCACGCGTCAAAGTGGCCGTTCTTGGTAAGATTATGAGGATTGTAGCTGGACAGACGTATGGCACACTCTGTACAAGGAATCTCACTCATACTGACTGGCTCCACAGGCTGGACTTCGTAAGTGATGCGCTGTGTACGTTGGGTCAGTACAGGCTCCACTGTACACCACTCAAAGGAATCAGCAGCAATGCAGTGTCTCCTCTAGCTGGTTGTCTCTTGACGACTTGATGGTGATTGCTTCGTATGAACTGCTGTGCAACAGCAACGACAGGACAAGTCTGAGCACGGCTATATGTAGAGGATGCAGAATGAGCAAAAAAGGGGAAATGCTACGGAATGGACATGCAAAGTACAACAGAGACAACACGTAAAGAGATTAGAATCCCTCACACTGCCTGGAGAGGAGACAGTTGTTTAGAACAAAATGATGAGGATGCTCATGTTGATGTCAATGAACAAGGAGATGAATTTAGTTCATTAGGAAGAGGCTATATTATCAATACAGAGATTAAGGAATAATAAAGCCGCTGGGCCAGATGGTATGGCTGGGGAAATGCTGAAAACGTCTGGGAATCGTGTCACTGAATTCTTTATTAAACTCCTCAATACACTACTTGATGAGAGCATATTTCCAGAGACGTGGACGGATTCTGCTGTAATCCCTCTTTTCAAAAAAGGTGATGTAAATGACCCTGGGAATTACAGAGGTATCTCAATTTGTGACGCAAGCAGTAAAATCTACAGCACAATAGACTCCAGAGTATGTTAAAGAACATAATCTGACAGGTAAATACCAAGCAGGGTTTAAAAGGGTATATTCTACATTTGATCATATGTTTGCATTATTAGCTATGGTACAAAAACAGTTTCTCATCTAATCGCAATTATATTTTGCTTTTATTGACATTGAAAAGGCCTTTGATTTTGTAGAAGGAAATATATTATGGCCTATACTCTTAAAAAATGGAATTAAACGCAAGCTATTTAGATGTATTCGTAGTATGTACACAAATGTAAAAGCTAGAATTCGATGTGGAGCAAAATTAACTGACTATATAAATTGCACTCGTGGGGTAAGACAAGGTGATGTAACTAGTCCTATGTTATTTCATTATTCATAAATGAGTTAGCCTTAGAAGTGATCTGAAAAGGAAGACATGGTGCTACTTTTACCCAAGATTATTGTAAATTGTTTATCCTATTGTTGGCAGATGATATAGCGTCAATAGCTAAAACTGTAATTGGTCCACAGACACAACTTTTTTTATAAGGCAGCATCAAC
>JADBJO010028288.1:17500-20311 GCA_016801955.1 Conus betulinus
TCTCTCGATAGTCTAAGGAGAACGAGTTGTCCCGCTTGACAATCCCCACTAACTGAGATTGCAGTTCGAGGCCTTTTGAACGCGAGTGTGTTTGTTGAAGAAACGTGAAAGAGACTGCAGCGTTAGTGATGGAAAGGCCACAGTACACTAAACACACACACACAAGAAAGCGCAAAGTGACACTTAATCAATAGACATTACAAAACAGGTACATGAAATTCTGACGAATATGTCTTGTTCAGACGTCACAAACGTCACAAAAAAAAAAAAAAAAAAAAAAAAAAAAGAAGAAAAGAAAAAGAAAAAAAAAAAAAAGAAAAAAGAAAGTGTAAAAACAATACTCGCCAGATCGCAGCCGTTAGATGTGTGTGTGTGTGTGTGTGTGTGTGTGTGTGTGTGTGTGTGTGTGGGTGGGTGCGTGCGTGTGTGCGTGCGTGCGTGCGTATGCGTGTGTGTGTGTGTGTGTGTGTGTGTGTGTGTGTGTGCGCGCGCGCGTGCACGCAGGAGCGCACGTGGACGCTCTCACATTGACTATGTGTAGTGTACGTGCGCTAGTGCATGCATGTGAGTGAGTTGTTGCGCATTTGTTTATTTGTTTGTTTGTTGTTGTTGTTATATAGCGTTTAACATGACAACGTGCTTTCCCTTTGGACACCAATCGGAATTTTACATACAAAATCTGTATACAGTGCGCAGCTGAACATGTTCACAGATATAGGTTGTATGAACACGCACACACACACGCACGCGCGCGCTCACACGCACACACGCACGCACACACACACACACACACACACACACACACACACACACACACACACACACACTTCAAAAAAGAGTAGAGTAAAGTAGATATCCAATTTATTTATATTCTGTTATAAGATGTATAGATTATTGGTTAAAGTTACTTGAAATGGAAGACGTAAGATTATCGAAGAAAGCCTGTTATTTGATTAGATATGAGGTGCAAAGTGAACTGGGTGACAAAAGTCCAAACTGAGAATATATGCATTTTTGAAAATGCTTCGTATCAGGCTGATCGATTGTAGACGGCAAGACTGGAATGCTCACATTCAAAGATAGTAATAGATTTGATTTATACAGACACTTCAATCCACTACATCGCATCCCAACCTATTTATCTATACAAATGGACTGCCATTTAAAGTACAGAATGACAAAATTTAGATTTGGATTGTCTGATATTAACGTTCATCGATATCGTTATCGTAAAGAGTGTAGGGAGATTGAACTTGTTTGTCCTTTGTGTAAAGAGGCTCGTGAAAACGAGGTTCATTTTGTGTTTTGCTGTCCCGCCTTGGAAACACTTAGAAGCCAGTTTATCCCATCAAAATATCATAGACACCCTTCTGCATTTAGGCTTATCTTACTGGTCACTTCTGCTCGCGAAGATGTTATAAGACAATTTGCCATCTATTTGTATAAGGCGTTCAAAATCCGCTCCGCTCCATTTGCTGTGCGTGATTGATATCCTTCTCCTTTCCTTTGCGTTGAATGTTCGATTTCTTGTATTCATGTGATTTTGTTCTCCTTTTAGTTGCATTACGTGTATGATTCTTGAATTCATGCATTGCATGTATATACCACCCCCTTCAAAGAGGGGCTATGGCCTTTTTGAATAAATAGTGGTTATCTATCCCCAGCATGAAAAGTGGTGGTATGGAGATGTAGAAGTAAAAGTAACCAATAGTTACAAATATTTGGGGATGTTATTTACAACTCGTTTAAGTCTAAATGCAGGGTGGCGTGAAATCGGCAGAAAGGGTAAGAAGGGGGTTGTAGAAATTCTAAGATGCATGAAAAGACTTAATAGCATTGACCCTTCTTTGTTCTGGAAGTTATTTGACTCACAAATAGCGCCTATGCTGACTTATGCTGCAGAAGTTTGGGGATTAGAAGAAAACCTGGAAATGAGAAGGTACATACTATGGCTATTAAAAGATTCATGAACATTCCACTGCATTCATCAAACACAATGGCTTATGGTGATTCTGGAAGATATCCTTTATTCATTCAAACGTTTTCAAAATCTATTAAGTATTGGTTAAAATTGACACAACTTCCAACATCAAGGCTATGTAGACAAGCATATGATATGCTATATTTTACAAATGGAAAGTGGACACTGCAACTGGGTTAGTAAAGTAAAACATGTGTTAACTATTAATGGGTTTTGGTATTGTGTGGCTTAGCAAAGAGGTAGGGAACGAAAGGGCATTTATGTCAGAATTTAGGGATCGCTTGATAGCCTGCTATAAACAGAATTGGCATTCAAAAATGGAAGAAAATGACAAGTATTCATGGTTTTATTCCTTTAAAAGTATTCTACAGCCGGAAATGTTTTTTTTGAAATCTGTTACTAATAAATGGCATAGAAGCATATTGGCCAGATTTAGAAGTCGGACCCTTGGTTTTTAAAGCAAATAAGAAAATGGTTTTGCAATGAAGTTTTTGTTGATGATGTGTGTGTGTTGTGTCCAGATAACAGTAAGGAAGATGAAGAGCACTTTTTTTTGTTTCAATGCAAGGCATATGAAGATAAAAAAAAAAAATCAAAACTGTTTAATTTAATGCCAGAAGACCATTTACTTTGATTGAACTATTATCTTCGGATGATGGAAATATTCTTCGTCTGTTTGCTAAATATATTGCCGAATGTTATGATATCAGAGAGAAAAAAATGTCTGTTGCTGTGTCCCTGTGAGATAGTGCTTTGGTTCTTCGTATGTCATAGCTGGTCATTTTTCATGAATTCTTGACGCTGCATTAATGATAGCCCCCTTGACATGA
>JADBJO010028289.1:2500-10000 GCA_016801955.1 Conus betulinus
TTTGATACTGAATCAGTACTTTTGGGTTGTCAGGGCGCAACAAGAGTGTCGCCTCTGAGGCACTGCTAATTCCTTCCATTGTTAAAGCAGAACGTAAACTACAAGGAATCATCATTTTCATCTCGACTAGGATGTGAGACATTAGAAAGAAATTAACACCTGACCTTAAGAAAGCCAGAAGTCACGTAAATATGCTAGGTAAGTTTTGAATTACCTCTTTATCGATGCCAGAAAGACACCATGGATACTGACAATGGACTTGTTGAATTTGAAGCAGGAGCGTGGCTGGTCCGAAATTAATTTTAGTTAACTATCCTCAAGAAGACTGGCCATATCATTCTCATTTTGATACAGAAAATGGAGTTTCTTTTTTGGAAGAACTTCTGTGCGATTTGTTTACCTTTTACCCAAAATGATGTCGATGTGATAGTGTGCAGTAATTTCAGTCTCAGTTTCAGTTTTATCAAGGAGGCGTCACTGCGTGCTGACTAGTCCATATACGCTACTATACACCACATCCGCTAAGTTTGGAGACCACATTACGCATGAGTTTAAGCGGATGGAACTATGATGATGAGAGAATTGAAGAAGAGGGTCTCGTGCTACGACTCGGAGATGTCTGACTTACGCACTAGCCCAATGCGTTGGACAGAACTTGAGTGCCTACCTAGCATTTTTTTTTCCGTATGTGTGTGTAGTGAATGTACACACATGTGTGAATGGATGTGTGGGCACGGACCATGAGTGTGCGTGGGAGCATGTGTGTGTGTGTGTGTGTGTGTGTGTGTGTGTGTGTGTGTGTGTGTGTGTGTGTGTGTGTGTGTGTGTGTGCGTGTGCGTGTGTGTATATGTGCGCGTATGTGTGTGTGTGTGTGTGTGTGTGTGTGTGTGTGTGTGTGTGTGTGTGTGTGTGCCTGCATGTATGTTCACGTGTGTGTGTGTGCGTGTGCGGAAGTGCATGTGCGTGTATGTGTGTGTGTGTGTGTGTGTGTGTGTGTGTGTGTGTGTGTGTGTGTGTGTGTGTGTGTGTGTGTGTGTGTGTGTGTGTGTGTAATTTGTAGTTTTGTGTGAGCACACATACGTATCTGCACATATATGTGTACATATATCTGTATATATGTGTGTGTCTTTGTTTGTGAGCATGTATGCATGTGTCTGTATGCATTTGTGCGTTCATGTGTATGCGTGCATGTGCGCACGCGTGTGGGTCTGGACGTGCACATGCACGCATAGTTATGTATGTGCGTAGGAGCGAGCGAGCTTACGCACACACGTTCTTTTGTATGTGTGTGTGCGTGTGTGTGTGCACGTGTGTATTAGAGTTGGTGTGCATGCATGTTGCATGGCTGTCTATGTGCGGTTGAGTGTGTGTGTGGTAGGAAAAGCGCGAATACACATCCATATTTCTGGGAGAGTCAGACACACATGCTCCAAGCACCCCATCCGTAACAGTCTAATGAGTGCAAAGTCAATGACACTGTCAGTGTCACCCAGCCTCCCTGTATGTGTTGGGAATGATAATGCCAGTGCGCTAAGAAGTACTTCATCCAACATCACTTCCAGTGCAATTCCTTGAGGATTGGTACCATGTTGATCCCGCAATTTTGAGCCTGCATTAAGATCTCCACATGGTATAACAGAGTCTTCAAATTTATGTTCTATTTTCTCCAGAAAGGTCCAATCCGTTTTTGATGTGTGGGTACCTGGATATCTGTATGCATTGGTCAGTACAAGGCTTTCCTGATTACCATCCGGTCTTTCTAGCCTCACACCCATTAGTTCACGTGTGCTGCACACCATTGTTCCAAGTCTGTCCTGGGCAGTGTGTTTCTGAAGTTGTTTTTCTTATTGTCATAGCTAGTCGTCGTCCATCATGCTTTTGGAATATTATGAATTCATCCAATTGTAATGGTCTGTGGGCGGCACTTCTGGTTTCTTGTAGACACAGAACATCAAATTCACATACTAGTTTTTTAGTTGTTCAGATCCTCGTTCTGGCACTACAGCAGTTCCAAGTACAAATCCTGAAATCTTTCTTGGATAGTCTTTCAGCATTTGTTGTATTCCAACGTACGTACTTTCTTCTTATCTCACCTCTTTTGCTGCGCCGACTATTGTTGTGAGAGGATCCAGTTTTAAGTCCCGAAGCCTGCACCCAAAGATCCCCAAGGTGCAAGCGAGACAAAGTATTTTGAGAACCCATAGGATGGTATTCTTAGTGTTGAGGGGTCATAAGCGGTCGCCCTGACAGAGCCTCGTACCAGGGAAGGGCAATGGATGTCCATACATGTAGGGAACGCCTGCACATATGAAGTCCATTAGCCTGGCGTCGCCCTAGGGCCAGACTGCATACGGTTCGAGACTGTTTAAACCAACAGCCATTCATACCCTTGGTACTGTATGAAGGCCTTCGGATTGGGGGAGGTCGACTCCAAAAAGAGAAAGAAAAAAAGGTGAACGTGGGGGTGGGGGTGGGGGGAAAGCTGGGAACATAACAGTGAAAATATGCATCATTAAGTTTTTATTGGTGTTTGTGTTTCCCATTTTTTCCTTCTTTTCCGAGCTTAGAGATGATGTTTATAAACTATATATGTGACAAACCGGCCAAATAAAGACAAAGGAGCTTTGCGATTTTATTGTGTCAAGCTATCTGTGAGACAAGCCGGGCAGATAAGACAAAGGAGCTTTGATACTTTGTTGCTTTAAGCTGTCTGTGAGACAAGCCGGGTAAATACAGAAGAAGGAGATTTGAGATGATGTTCATCTAAGCTTTCTCTGCGAAAACCCAGGTAGGCTACATAAAGACAACGAACATGCCAAAAAAAATTCAAATTTTGTACCTGTCTCCCATTTCTTTGTGTGCTTTTCTTCAAAGCGGTCTCTGCAGGCCAGCTGATTACTACAGATTCTGATTCAACTTGTGATCAACAAGTTGAATGTGGCTATCATTCCCTGTGGCAAGCACTAGGCAGAAATGTGGCACTGATTCTCATCATATTTTCATGTTGAAGAGCGATTCATTAGAATTTAGTTTAAGAGTAATTTAAACATAGAGTTTCAACTGTCTCTAGTCTTTTTTGAGGAAAGTATGTCCACATACAATGATCAATATTAAGGTGGGCCTCTGCATCTTCGAAACTCAGATCATGTCCTGCAAATTGTGGAAAACTGCTGCTTAATATGCATACTGTATTGGACTGTGTCTTTTATAAGTGGTATGTGTACCGGCGACCGACAGTAGAGGCAGTGTTAATGACTATTATCTTTTGTTATTTGTTTTCTATCATTTCTTTTAGTTGTAAAATGTGTGTGTTGGTGAGAGAATTGAATAGGACCGCATGTCTTTGGTACTGATGTAAGGCAGTGTTAATGATCATTATGTCTTATGATTTGTATTCTGTCATTACTTATAGTCGTAAAATGTGTGATTGTTAGATAATTTAATAGGGCCGTCTGTCTTTGATACTGAAGTAGGCAGTGTTAATGGCTACCTAGTATTATGCTTTTGTATTCTGTCATTCTTTTAGTCCGTAAAATGTGTATTTGTAACAGAATTGAATAGGGCTGCATGTATTGGTACTGAAGTTAGACAGTGTTAATGAGTATTATGTTTTTTTTTAAATATAATTTCTTTAGTTGTAAAATGTATGTTTCTGAGATAATTGAATAGGAGAACATATCTTTGGTACTGAAGTTAGGCAGTGTTAATGACTACTGTGTCTTATGATTTGTGTTTCTATCAATTCTTGTAGTTGTAATATGCGGGAATAGGACTGTATGTCTTTGGTACTAAAGTTAAGCAGTGTAGATGACTATTTAGTCTTCTTTTGTTTTGTTTTTCTGATATTTCTTTTAGTTGTAAAATGTGTGTTTGCGAGAGAATTGAATAGGACTGCATGTTTTTTTGGTACTGAAGTTAGGCAGTGGTAATAAGTATTATGTTTTATTATTTGTTTTTTTTTCATCATTTCTTTTAGTTGTAAAATGTGAGAGAATTGAATAGGACCGCATGTATTTGGTACTGATGGTAAGCAGTGTTACTGACTATTGTGTCTTATAATTTGTTTTCTATCATTTCTTATATTTGTAAGATGTGTGTATGTGAGAGGATTGAATAGGACCACAGGTCTTTGGTACTGAAATTAGGCAGTGTTAATGGCTATTATGTCTTCTGATTTGTTTTCTCTCATTTCTTGCAGTTGTAAAATGTGTGTTTGTGAGAGTTTTAAATAGGACCACATGTCTTTGGTACTGAAGTTAGGCAGTTTTATTGATTATTACGTCTTGTGATTTCATATCTATCATATCATAAAGCTGTAGAACGTGTGTTGGTGAGAGAACTGAATAAGTCTCTGACACTGAAGTAGGCAGTTTTAATGACTATTATGGCTTACAGTATGTTTTCGATCATAGTTATAGTTGGAAAATGAGTGATTGAGAGGTAATTGAATAGGACCGTATGTCTTTGGTACTGATTTAGGTAGTGTTAATGACTACTATGTCTTATGATTTATTATGTATTATTTCTTATAGTTTTAAAATTATGCTTGTGAGAGAACTGCATAGGACAACATGTCTTTGGTACTGAAGCTAGGCAGTTTTAGTGACTATTATGTCTTACCATTTCTTTTTCCAATCTTTTCTGATTGTCGTGAAACATGAGTTTGTGAGAGAATTGAATAGGACTGCATGTCTTTGGTACTGACTTTAGGCAGTGATAATGACCATGATGTCTTATGATTTGTTTTCTATATTTCTTATAATTGTAACATGTTTGTGAGGAATTAAATAGGACTGCATGTCTGTGGTACCGAAGTTAAGCAGTGTTAATGAGTGTTATGTCTGATTTTTTTTTTGTCATTTCTTATATTTAAAATGTGTGTTTTTGTGAGAGAATTGAATAGGACTGCATGTCTTTGGTACTAAAGTTAGGCAGTGTTATTGTCTGTTATGTCATATGATTTGTTTTCTTTAATTTCGTATAGTTGTAAAATGTCGCTTTCTGAGAGAAATGAATAGGACCGCATATCTAGTACTGAAGTTAGGCAGTGTTTATGACTATCATGTCTTATGATTTGCTTTCTATCATTTCTTGTAGTTGTAAAATGTGTTTTTTTTTTTGAGAGAATTGAATAGGAATTTGAAAAGGTCTGCATGTCTTTGGTACTGAAGTTAGGCAGTGTTAATGATTATTATGTCTTCTGATCTGTTTTCTATAATTTCTTATGGTCTGAAAAATGTGTGTTTTTGAGAGAATTGAATAGGACCACATGTCTCTTGTACTGAAGTTAGGCAGACTTAATGAATATTATGTCTTATGATTTGTTTTCTTTCATTTCTTATAGTTGAAAAATATGTGTTTGTGAGAGCATTGTATAGGACCGCATGCATTTGGTACTGAAATTAGTCAGTGTTAATGACCATTTTGTCTTCTTATTTGTTTTCGATATTTTCGTATAGTCTAAATGTGTGTTTGTGAGCGAATTGAAGAGGACCGCATGTCTTTGGACTGTAGCATGTCTTTGGTCTTGTGATTTGTTAGGCAGTGTTATTGACTATTATGTCTTGTGATTTGTTAGGCAGTGTTATTGACTATTGTGTCTTGTGTGATTTGTTTCTATCCTTTCTTATAATTGTAAAATGTGTTTGTGAGAGAATTGAATGGGACCAGATGTCTCTGGTGCTGAAGTTAGGCAATGTTGACTGTTTAGACTTATGATTTGTTTTCTATCATTTCTTACTGTTTGCAAAATGTGTGTTGTGAGAGCATTGAATAGGACTGCATGTCCTTGGTACTGGAGTTTACTTCCCCATGTCATAAGTATGTGTCCTTATAAGTAAGGATCAGGCGCTGTTGAACTAAAATAATACGATTGTGCATGCACGAGGCTGGAAGACTGGTCAGTATATATATTGAAGAAGTATTAAATGTGTTTAATCGTAATGTAAAAGCGACTGTAGAATGCATGAAGACACAGGTTGTATAAGAAAATGTCAGAAGGAAGACGTCTGATTTAATACGGAATACCGAGCTAACAAAAGAAATGTCCATATCTTATTAAAGAAATTTCGACATTTGTTGTCAAACCATGCCATGTGGCCTACTGCTAAGCTAAGTGAGAATATAAATATCGTTTAAAAAGAAAAGGAAAAACAATACAATGATGTTGTACTAACAGAATTACTCCAATCTGTAAACAAACCGAGACTTTTTGAGGGGGGGGGGGGGGGGGGGGGGGGTTGTGGGGGGGGGGGGGGGGGGGGGGGGGGTATATGTGTGTATTGGTAGTGTGCTGCTGTGTTCACAATCTTTCGAGAAAAAAAAAAACAACCCGTGAATAGTATACGCCTAGAAGCATGTTTTCAGCATTTCACATATCTGCATGAAGGATACACTAGTTTTCATAATGATCTGGGAAATTAAAATGACATCGATAAAGCAGATTACAATGATGGCAATCTAAACCGTCCTATATCCAAAGAAGAAGTTTTGATTGTTCTGAGAAAGAAGAAATCTTGCAAAGCTGCCGGTACAGATGGAATTATATGTGAACTAATGAAAGCTGTTTGCCAGTCTAACTTTGTCATAGACTGGTTACATTCGGTTACTCCTTGTTTGAACAAGGGGTATATCCAAGATGGTGGACTATTACCGCACAAATGTCACCACTGCACAAAATGTCACAACGACATTTTGTGCAGTTATTCACTGCACAAATTGTCAGAATTTGAACAAAACGTCACAATTGTGACAATTTATGCACATGTAAGCTTTTTTTTAAAAATCACTGCTGCACAAATTGTCACAAGTCTCTCATCTCTGTGTGGGTGTAGGTGTGTGTGGATGGGGTGAATATACTCTATGATGTCGATGTTTTTTTTTTCCTTGCGTTTTTTTTCAATTTGGCTCGTAATTTATAATTTTCAATGTTGTATGTTATATATACTTTTAGTTTGTATTCACTGCACTTGTTTACGAGATGACAACCCAGACGAGAGATGGCCCATGTTGGTTAATGAAGCTAACAGAAACAACACAATTAGTCCGGTTTGTCATTTGTTTTTCCCAAGGCTATGCTCCTGTGCAGCACGTTTGGAAAATCTAGCTTAAAAGATGTGTGAAAAATATTGCAGAAAAAAGGAAATGGGTGTTCAACAATCAGCGTGACCTTGACCTTGGAAAATATTGCAGGAAAAAGGAAAAGGGTGTTCAACAATCTGCGTGACTTTGACCTTGACCTTTGACCTTGATTTTTTGCGAGCAGTATCTGCATGCCTTATCTAATCAACAAACAAATTTGAGAAGGCTGTCTTAAGTGCGTGAATAGACATTGCCACAAATGCCCGTTTTGGCCGACGTGGGAGACACACACACACACACACACACACACACACACACACACACACACACACACACAACACACACAAACAAGCTTAATAGTCTGCTCGCTTTCTTGAAAGACTGACAGAGGTTGTGACATTTTGTGCAAGAGTGAATTC
>JADBJO010028289.1:15000-17500 GCA_016801955.1 Conus betulinus
ACAGGATTTTGTATAATGAGGAATACTTTTCCCCGTGTCTGTTTTCTTTCTCCCACCCTCTCCATCTATCCCTCAATTTTTTTCTTTAGTCTGTACATTTCCTTTTCAATATTGGAAACTTGTTATCTTACACTTGTTTTCCCCACTACTAATTTGTTCAACAGGCATACATAAGCATGTATCAGTGTATCTATGTATGTAAGTATCTATCCATTTATCTATCTATCTATCTATCTATCTATCTATCTATCTATCTATCTATCTATCTATCTATCTATCTGTCTATCTGTATCTGTCTATCAATCCATTATCTGTCTATCCATCCATCTATACATATATGTGTGTGTGTGTGTGTGTGTGTGTGTGTGTGTGTGTGTGTGTGTGTGTGTGTGTGTGTGTGTGAGAGAGAGAGAGAGAGAGAGAGAGAGAGAGAGAGAGAGAGAGAGAGAGAGAGAGAGAGAGAGAGAGAGTTTTTGCATATGCATTGAAAGTAGTCATCTGGCACAAGGAAAATGCGTGTAAAATACAAACAGTTAAATTACCGTTGCATGTTGAATAAATTGACATGGCCTAGGTTTAACAACATGATATTCAAAACAACAAGGCAAACATGTCATATAGTTTATGCAATTGTCGACTAGTCTGAAAATTCGTCACAAACACTGCCTGGGATGAACGGCAATTCTAGTGCGAGATTTTGAGTGATAAAAAATGTGCTGATCTTCAGTGGTGTTTGGTTTAAAGAATGGACAACTATACACTTCTACAGAGGTAAGAAAAACCTATGCTTTGTTTCCACTGAGGTCCAAATGTTCTGGTACAAAATCTTGTCAGAGCACTTCTATGCCATCTGTCTGTTACTACTGATAGAAGTGAGAGAAGAGAGGGATTACCTGCGTCGGGTCCTCGCTCTCCCCAGCCATATATTTTGCAGCTAGTTCGGCACGTGAAGTCGTAATCCAGGTCGGAATGATACTTCACGTGCTCATTCAAGTAAACCTCGTTTACCAAGCGCACCAGGGCTATGTCTGCATCACCTGAAGTAAGACATGCTTTTAATCATCTTTGCCATTCTTTTTCTTTAATTTTCATCACTCAGATTTGAACATTTACAGAGGGGATTGATTTAAAAGATGAAATACCGAATTGCATGAATGCTGAAATTTACGTTTGTCTTTGTTTGTATTTGATTGTTGCTCTAATGATTCTGACTTGTTGCTCATAAGTCCTAAATGGATGTCCTTTTTGTTGTTGTTTGTATTGATAATATGTTTGTTTTAATTGTATATGTAAGTTTAAGTGTTCATATTCAGCTGGGGTGTCAATACCCTTGTGTCTATTGATTTGTTATGAGAACTGCATAGAGATATCAGGAGTTGCTCAAGGGGAAACGGGTTGGTACGAGTACTCACATGCATTTTTTTTGCAATTTCAGAATTTGGCAGTAAGTCATTATGAGGCAAGGTATGGTACTGGACCTCAACAAAGAGAAAAAGACTTAAGGCCGACCACTGTGGGCGATGTGATTGATGCTTTCGTTAGTTCACCATCCTACGTGGAGAACTATGTTGACGATGGCTACCATAGATCATAGATTACACACTTGTGTCAAGAGAAAAAGATCTAGTTGCAAAGTGAGACGACTGCAGGCGGAAATCTAAACAAATCTAAATAAATGTCAGCGAACCGCCCAGAGAAACGTGGACAAACGAGTCACAAGACACACAAAACACAACACGTTTCGACCTCTTAGGTCTTCTTCAGGTGAACCAGAAACGAATAAAATAACGAAAATGCATTTAGCTTTGTTTGCTTTTGATTTCAGAAACAAGCCTTGAAAGGGAAATAAACGGGAGAAAAACTCCGCTTTGTCCTCTGCGTCTTCTTGACTGGCTGCTGTCCCTTGGTTCCTGCACTTATCATCATGTGCCTGTCTTCACCTGCACAGTCCTTACCCCTCCACACCATCACAAAAGTAGACATTACGTGTGCTTTGATACTGGATCAGTACTTTTGGGTTGTCAGGGCGCAACAAGAGTGTCGCCTCTGAGGCACTGCTAATTCCTTCCATTGTTAAAGCAGAATGCAAACTACAAGGAATCATCATTTTCATCTCGACTAGGATGTGAGACATTAGAAAGAAATTAACACCTGACCTTAAAAGCCAGAAGTCACGTTAAATATGCTAGGTAAGTTTTGAATTACCTCTTTGTCGATGCCAGAAAGACACCACGGATACTGACAATGGACTTGTTGAATTTGAAGCAGGAGCGTGGCTGGTCCGAAATTAATTTTAGTTAACTATCCTCAAGAAGACTGGCCATATTATTCTCATTTTAATACAGAAAATGGAGTTTCTTTTTTGGAGGAACTTCTGTGCGATTGTTTACCTTTTACCCAAAATGATGTCGATCTGATAGTGTGCAGTATTTTCAGTCTCAGTTTCAGTTTTATCAAGGAGGCGTCACTGCATGCGGACTAGTCCATATACGCTACACCA
>JADBJO010028290.1:0-20310 GCA_016801955.1 Conus betulinus
GTGCCAACCAAGAGGATTTCACGTTGACCATTTATAGATGTTCTTCACGTGCCATCCTAAGATGTTTTCACGTTGCCATTTATAGAATGTCTTCAATCTGCCATTTATAGATGTCCTTCAACGTTGCCATTCATAGATTGGCTCATGTTGCCATTCCTCAGATTGTCCTTCACTTGCCGGCCATACATGTTTGGGGGTTCTTCATTGTTGCCATTCTAATGTCTTCACGTTTTGCCATTCATAGTTTGTCTTCCACACGTTGCCATTTCATAGATGTCTTCACGTTGCCTTCCATAGATGTCTTCACGTTGCCATCGTGAGATGTCCTTCATGCTGCCATTAATAGATGTCTTCACTGCCAGTTCATAGTCATGGGTCGTCACGTGGCCATTCATAGATGCCGTTCACACTCGCCATTATTCAGATTTTCATGTTGCCCAGTCATAAAGCCGTCACGTACATAGATGTCTTCACTTGCCATCCTCAGATTTCTTCACGTTGCACATTTCATAATGTCTTCACGTTGCAATTCCGTAGATGTCTTCAATGCTGCCATTCATAGATGCCCTTTCATGTTGCCATTCATAGATGCCGTTGCCGTCCATGTAGATGTCTTTCACCGTTGCCATTCATATATGTCCGCCACGTTGCCATTCATAGATGTCTTCATTGTTGCCATTCATAGATGTCTTCATGTTGCCATTCATTGCATGTCTTCACGCTTGCCATTCATAGATGTCTTCCCGTGCCATTCGTCAGATGTCTCATGCTGCCATTCATAGATGTCTTCATGTTGCCATTCATAGATGCCCGTTGCCGTCCATAGATGTCTCCACGTTGCCATTCATAGATGTCCTTCACGTTGCCATCCATAGATGCCGTTGCCGTCCATAGATGTCTCCACGTTGCCATTCATAGATGTCTCACGTTGCCACCATAGATGCCGTTGCCGTCCATAGATTGTCTCCACGTTGTGGATCATCAGGAGATGTCTTCACGGTGCCATCCATAGATGCGTTGCCCGTCGCACTAGATGTCTCCACGTTGCCATTCATAGATGTCTTCTCCACGTTGCCATCCATCAGATGCCGTTTCCGTCCAAGATGTCTCCACGTTGCCATTCATATATGGTCTCCACGTTGCCAGTCATAGATGTCTTCATGTTGGCCGTCCATAGATGTCTTCATGTTGCCGTTCCATATATGTGTCCCGTTGCCACCCATATATGTCTTCACGTTGCCATCGGCCATATAGGGGGTCATAATTTGAATGTGGCCCCCAGAGTGCTGGGGAGTCAGGGTATGGAAACGTTTGTCCTGAGGGAGGCGGGGGGCTTCAGGGGGTGGGGGTGGGTGGCGGGGGGCAACAACTTGTTTTCTTGGACCTTCCTGCTTGCTACAGTTCTCCTTTGGTGGTATCATTTTTCTGTTTGTTGTTGTTGTGTTGTTGTTGTTGTTGTGTTTTTTTGCACATCTTGACATTTCGCAGTAACATTTTTTCTGCTGTTGTTGTTGTGTTTATTTGTCACTTGGCGGCAACAACCATTGCATTTTAAGAATCATCCAGAGGACGATGTGGGAAGAGCAGTTAATGGACTTTTACACGGTGGGCTCCCCCCTCTGCCCTTTTTCATGGTTACCAAAAGTAGCACAACCATCCAGGATTCTTCAAAAGACGAAAGAGACAGAGATCGATCTGTTGGCGTCTATCCAGCCAGTTCTGCAGACGGTGAATCCACAAGGCACTACGTGTAATAAACAATAACATTTCCATTTGTCACAAGAAGGAAACTTTTTCAACTGAGGGCGGCATGAAGATCCTCAGAACCGAAAAAAGGTCCTGTATGAAGACTCTGATAAAATCAACACACTGCCACTGCGCAGGAACATAAGACGTCTGAACCCCCACCCCATCCCCCACACCCCCGCCTCGCCCCCCTCCCCCCAGGGCCAGGACTCAAACCACAGTGCCAAGGACATCCACGCTGATTTACTCAGACAGGAGAATTTGTGCAGTGCTCTTGATCCAAACGCCAGAAAACTCAAATTGGGCAAATTGCCCCTTTTTTCCTGCAAGTGCTAAAGACGGAAATCGTCAGAAATTAGATGAAAAAAAAACAGTCCCAAGATTGAATGCTGCTGGTAAGAAAGAAACACATGGACTGGAGTACAAACAAGCCACGATAGAAAAAAACGCTAGAAAAAATTGATACAAAGGTGTATACGGATCCGATAGGGTTTTCCATGGAGAGAACAACCAAAGATCACACACACACACACACACACCACACACACAACACACACACACCACCACAACACACACACACACGCACGCATGCATTCCACCCACCCACGCACCCACCCCCACCCCACACACCACCTCGAACCCCACGCGGCGGAGAAATATTAAAACCTGCGTTAAGAGAACGAACAGAGTCCGGAGAAACAGAAACAGATGAACGTTGTAAGGAAAGGGGCAGGGAACCCCTGGAAGACTCGACATTTTTCAACGGCTGTCCAAGGGGTCTTACACCAAAGCAGAATCTCCAGAAAAAAAAAAGAGGAGCAATCGCTAGAAACACCCAAAAAGTTTCAAAGACTGCTTTCAGTTCCCCACGAAACTATTCGAGTAGCGAACATCAGGGACACACACCGCGGACTGGCCTTCAGAGTATTTGAAAACATAAATAAACACAACTCTACTACTCTGCTGCTACTACTACTACTACTACTACTACTGCTTGCTTCTGCTGCTGCTGCTGCTATTGCTTCTAACTGCTGGCTTGTACTGCTATTATACCCGATTCTTTTGGTAATTCAAAAGAGAATACATCATTGTGTTCTTGGAAATTCCGCTGTTGTTTGTGTAGTTTTGTGTTACTGTGGTGTCCTCTCGGTTCGTCGTAGTCGTCGTTGTAGTCGTCGTTGTTGTTCTTCTTTTGGCTTGTCCTGTAGGCAGAAAGATCCACGTCCTTGAAACGCGTTGGCAGGGTGTTATCATTTGCTGATGTCGTTGGTTTTGGCGTGTTGTAGTGTTCCTGCTTTTCACACATACGAAAGCCTGGGGAAGTGCTATGTTAGAGTGATGTCAGACTGTATGTGACGTCACTACATTGATCCCCAGCGGACAGTGTTTTAAACAGCAATGTAGTAGCAGCCGGTCAGCATCATGGTTGCATCTTCACTACCTTACCTCTGCATCTGTCCTTTATGGGCCCCGATGCTCGCAGATTTATGCGACCATGTGTGTGTGTGTGTGTGTCTGTGTGTGTGTGTGTGTGTGGTTTGTGTGTGTGTGGGTGTGTGGTGTGTGTTGTGTGCGCCACTGTGTGCGTGTGAGAGAGAGAGATGAGAGGAGCGCTCCCCGAGAGAGAGAGAGTAGGAGCGAGATTGAGCCGAGACCGGTGAAGAGAGAGAGGAGAGAGAGAGAGTTTACTTATTTCATGTGGAATGCTTCAAGCATGCACTGCCCCCTGTGGGATTGAACCAAAGATCTATGAACTGAACTGACTTACTACCTCCAGTGCCAACAGGGTGGTGCTCTTTGCGGACGGCGTGAGGGTCAGGCTGAACTGCCGCCGCCATTGACCTAGCAACAGTATTCATCTCCCCTGCCATCCACAGTTTCCCCTGCCACCGCTCCCATGTGGTGCCTGAAAACAGTGAGCTTAAGGTAGGTTGATGATGATGATGATGATGTGATGATGATGATGCATGATGATGGTTGATGATGATGATGATGAAGGCTGTGATGATGATGATGATGATGATGATGATGATGATGATGGGCGATCGATGATGATGATGATGATGATGATGATGATGATGATGATGATGATAAGACATACAGAAGAGAGAAAGAGAGAGAAAGTAAAGGAGATATGAATAGGAGGGACGGAGGAGGTTTCATAATGCCTGGGGAGAACGGAGGATAGCCCGGGGAGGCGAGGCCAGGAGGAGATACAAAGGGAGCGGACCACCGGGAGCCTTAGCCCATATGGAAAAAAAAAACACACAGTAAAGAGAGGAGGGGGACAATGCTGGTTATGCGTCCTGTGTGTGTGGTGTGTGTGGTGTGTGTGTGTGTGTGTGTGTGGTGTGAGAGAGAGAGGAGAAGAGACCTTGAGAGAGAGGGAGAGGAGAGAGGAGACGAGATCAGTAGAGAGAGAGAGAGAGAGAGAACATGGCAACCTGATGTCTGCATTACCTTTCATTATTATGGAAATTCAAAATTTAGCAGTGAAATTGTTCTCTATGTCTGAGAATAGACCCTATGTCTTTCCGTTCATTTCCATCCATTGAAGGGGGTCCCCAAATTTGCCTGCCATATCTTCCGTTCTAGAAGGCGATCCGCTTAGCAAACTTGTGCAACCGAAGCAATAGAAAGAAATTTAACATCCATATCAGCAGGATGGTTGAGATTGTTTAAGTGAGCTGCAACTTACATTTAGATTTTTTTTCTCAAATATAACATCACTTTTATGGTTAGCCCATCGACGATTGATTTTAACTGTGGACCCAACTCCCTTGTGATAGCTGAAGCTAATTCTAGTGATACAAATGAGATGGGCTCTAATGTGTTCTTTCTGTTTATCCCAGAGGGAAACAAAAGTATATTATGTCTTTTGGATGGGCGCACACCTTTTTGGTGCATCTTTAAAACTTTTTTTCTTTCTTTCTTTTTTTTCAGGGCAATGTGTAAAATCCCTCTTTGGTTATGTGAATTTATTAGATTTCAGCTTCCTAAACTTTTCTTTCACATCGATCTGCTCCTATCAAGCTATTTCGGGGGAATGGATTCTTGTACAAAATACAAATGCTCCGCTTAACATTTCGTATTACAGAATTGTTGGTGACACACGGTGCCATATGTGGACACCAAAGCATTTTTTTTTTTCTTATTTAGTTTATGAAAGTTTTTCTTCCTTTTCACAAGAACTCGCTCACGTGGAACTGATGGGTCTAACTTTAAAAACCATTGTAAGCACTATCCCGTTTTTCATCCAGACATGACCAGGAATTTTGTATACTCTTTCTATTCTTTTTATTTTCTCAAGTATTGTATCACACGAACACATCATCCAGAGCCGTATTTGTTTTTCCCCCCTAACCCGTTCCAGTTACATTCCTTTGAATACTGCTGTTTGTGCGGCGACAAGAACTGGGTGGCGAAGTATCATGGCTCGTCTTAGAGAAGACATTCGTGTTCTAAGTTCCCAGCTTGATTAATTAATGTTGTTTACTAAGTTTTAGTACATCCAATATTCTACCGTTTTTTTTTTCCCCAGAGCTGACAGTCTATTTCATCTTGTTAGGATAAAGGGTCTGGAGGTGTTTTTCAAAGAAGATAAAGTCTTGTAATGATGGACGAAGAACGAAACCGTCATCCTTATATTCTGTCCCAGCTCAACATCCTATCTGCACGTATTATTATCATTATTCTATTACAGATGATTACACGGCGCACTTGGGGAATGGTAACCAGCTGTTCATTAATTACTCCCATAAAAAAAACAAAAAAACAACAACATCAGCAAAATACAAACAGCACACAGTTTTAGGGTGCATGGCAATGTCCCATCGCATGTGCCCATTACTTATACTTTATGCACACACACACTACACACACACACACACGCACACAGTATATCTATATATATAAAAAAATATAAATAATATACTTATATTAGTGGAACTCTCTCTCCCTAGCTCTCTCTCCTCCTCGCCCTCCTCCTCTCTGCGCGCGCAGCGTTTGGTGTTTGTGTGGCCTTGTGTGTGTGGTGTGTGTGTGTGCGTGTGTGGTGTGTGCCGCGGGAGTAAGTGTACGCACGTATTTAATAAAAAAAAAATTAGCATTATATAACATCCGTTCACAGAAAAAGTTGAACAGACTTCTTCTCTCTCCTCTCTCCTCCTCGTCATCTCTCTTCTCTACTCTCTCTGTGTTTGTTGTGTGTTTGTGTGTGTGTGTGTGTGTATGTGAGTGTGTGACGTTGGTGCGCGGGCGTGCGTGGCGTGCGTGCGTGTGTGCGTTCGTGCGTGCGTGTACGTGTGTGTGTAGTGTGTGTGTGTGGTGTGGTTGTGTGTGTGTGTGTGTGTATGACACAGCAAAGACAAATAGCGCGGTGTGTGTGTGTCTGTTAGATTACGGTGATGATGATGATTTATGATGATAATGATGATATTGATGATGACGAAGTCGACGATAAAAGACGACGGTGCGACGATGACAAACGACGACGACAACGACGACGACAACGACTACTAATGATGATATGATGATATTGATGGATGATGATGGGGATATTGATGATGATGAATGATGATGGTGATGATGATGATGATGCGATGACTGATGATGATGATGATGAGTTCTGATACAAGCAAAAACACGACTGTACCATGTACAACGAAAGAACTATTTTAATCTAACACAAAGTTCTTGAATCTTAAACTACCAGGAGGACAGGAACACAAGTGTTCGTGGGGGAGGGGAGGGGGGGGGGGGGGGGATACATGGTGCGTGGAAGTCGTGTGCAAACTTAAAGATGCCAACAAAAGACGACCTTAAGGTCTCTGATGAAGACGAACAGAACCACGTGCAGGGCAGATTACATAGATGAAAAAAAAATGGTGATGATGTTGATGGTGGTGCTAACGGTTGGGCTATTTAGGATGACAGTAATGATTACGGACGATTGTCGACGAGATGAGGATACAGACAGAGGGTGAAACACGGTGCCATAAGAACGAGCACTTTTGTTGTTCCAGAGAATTCCAGAAAGGCACCTATTAATAACAACAACAAACAACCAACGACGACAACGACGACGACGACAACAACAAACGGCTGAAACACGCAGACAGACTAAGAGTCACACCACATCTGTAGTACATACAGACCTGCACCACGGGTTTTTCGAGTAGGCCGTCAAGCTGGTGGGTTTTATAGAGTGACTTAGCTGTGTGTAGACGGTAGGCCTGTGTGATCGTCCTGGGCTTCAAAGTTCCACAGACCAGTTTCCCCCCTGAAGCCAAACACCGCCGCACTGTCGTCAGTCCTTCCCTCAATGTCTGCACTGCTGATTGCTCTGTGCACTCCCGCCAGGGGGCGTCACCCGACAGGCCGGTGACACCCACCGAGGATGGAGAAAGGGGGGGGGGGGGGGGTGTCGATGGGGGGGGGGGGGGGGGGGGGGGGGGCGATAAGGGCGCCAATCCTCCTCACCACCGTCGTCATCATCAGCTAAAGGCCGTCACACACAGTCAGCCAGGTTGCTGCTTTCTAACGGTGTGCATTTTTCGTTTTCACCATGACAATGGTTTAAATGTTCATGAGAAGAAGTACGTACATTGTGATGTGTGCGTGCGGTTTTTGGTGTCGACCGTAAGGTCTGGTTTTCAGCAAATGGATTATAGACATGTTTTTTTTTTTTTGGTTTTTTTGTTTGGTTTATTTTGTTGTTGTTGTTGTTTGTTGTTGTTGTTGTTGTTTTTCATCCGATGCACAGTGATCCTACAGAATATAAAACGCAACGCTTATCAAATAAGGCTCATCCATTGTTAACCTAGTCCAGAGCAAAAGGTATGCAGCGCCTTAGTGTCCCCCTCGATTTTTGCCTTAAGTTTTACGCCCCCCCCCCCCCCCCTCCCCCTTTGAAAGCTACAATAAACACAACAACAACATAACATAACATCGCCATATCACCATCGTCACTACCACCACCACAACCACCACCACCACCACCGCTGCTGCCGCTACCACCACCACCACCACCACTACCACTGCCACCACCGCCACCGACACCACCAAAATCTGTTGAAAGAGCTAATCTCTACAACGGACAGTGTGTCGATTCTCAGAAGTTAGCTGCCAGATTACAGTTGAAAAGTTAGATCTAGTTGCAAAGTGAGGTGACTGCAGGCCGGAAATCTAAACAAATTTGAAATGTCAGTGGTAACGCACCGCCAAAAAAACGTAGAGACAAAACGACTCACAAGACAAAACACGATGCGTTTTCGATCTCTTAGGTCTTCTTCAGGCAAACATACTAAAACACACAAGGACAACAAAAATGAACGAGCAATCACTAATCTTCTTCCAATTCGCGCGCAAGATGGCCGCTGAATGAAAAGAGTCTGTCAATAAGGAGACAGTGTGTGAATCGAGGTAGTAATGATGATAATTATGATACTGATAGGAATAATGATAATGGTAAAGATCAAAAATATTACAAATAAATAAAGACAGGGTTACTTCCACTTGTAGTGACAATATGGCAATAGCAGTTGTAGTGTGGGAGACAGGACATCGCTGAACAGCAGTTGAACGTGGTGGATATGTTCACCTACCTAGGCAGCACTCTGTCCAGAAAACGTTGTCATCGACAATGAGGGTGAATGCCCGGCTCGCCAAAGCTAGTGCCCCGTTTTTGGCAGACTCCATAAGAACGTATGGAAGAGGAGAGGCATCACCCTAGAGACCCAAGATCAAGGTGTATCGGGCAAATAGTTCTCACCACACTGCTGTATGACTGTGGAACATGGGACAGTTTACCAGCGTCACGCCAGAAAACTGAACGATTTTCCACACCACTTGCCTCAGAAGACTCATGGGCATTAAGTGGCAAGATAAGATTCCGGACACTGAAGTCCTCACTTGTGCTGGCCTGCCTGGCATCTTCATCATCCTGATGCAGTCACAGCTTCGCTGGGCAGGTCACGTGGTTCGCATGCCAGATCATCGGCTGCCAAAGAAACTATTGCTTGGCGAACTACAACGGGGGGGGGTACGGAAAAACGCTCTCGTGGAGGCCAGATGAAGCGTTTCAAAGACAGCCTCAATCCTCCCTGAAAGCCTTCAACATCAGCCACACATCATGGGAGCAGACTACCCAGCTGGTCCCGCAAAGGTGCAGAGACCTGTGAAAGCAACAGAATTGCTGCATGCTGAGCAGCGCAGGATGATCAGGAAGACCAGTGTCAACAGATCTCCAGCTGCTGCACACCATCCCCTGTCCGTACTGTGACAGGTCTTTTCCGGGCCGCAGATCGGCCTGACCCAGTCATCAACGCACTCACGCCCCCCCGATCCCAGGATGACTAGATGGTCTTCGTCGTCTGGCCGGGGACAGCAATGGGAGGAAAGGAGAGTGGGTTAGGGATTCTTAAACAGCATGGTTGCCGTGGCAACAGTCTTTAGTGGCGACGACGATGGTGATGTTAATGGCAGTGATGGTAATGTCAATACCAACTTGTTAATGGCAGTGATGGCAATGTCAATACCAACTATGGTATTAATAATAATGATGATAATGCTGACAAACTATAGAAAGGGTGATGGTGGTAATAGTACTGATAATAAAGGTATGATTCAGAGAATGTGTGCTTGTGCACTTCTGTTTTAATGTACATTGGCCAACTCATGACAAAGTCCCTCAACCTCTCTCTCTCCTTCTGTCTGTGTGTGGTGTGTGTGTGTGTGTGTGTGTGTGTGTGTTGTGTGTGTGTGTTGCGCGCGCGCGCGCGTGGCGCGTGTGCGTGCGCGTGTGTGTGTGTGTGTGTGTGTGTGTGTGTGTGTGTGTGTGTCCCTCCCCCGCCCCTCTCTCTCTCTCTCTCGCTTTGCTGGGCTATAAGCAAACATTATCTTATCTCTCTCCTTCTGTGTGTGTGTGATGTGTGTGTTGTGTGTTTGTGTGTGTGTGTTGTGCGCGCGCGCGCGCGCGCGCGCACGAGCGCGATTGTGTGTGTGTGTGTGTGTGTGTGTGAGTGTGTGTGTGAGTATCGCCCTCTCCGCCTCCTTCCCCACCCCCCACCCCTATCCCCGTATGAAGCATGGAACAAACAGCCCTAGTCTGGACTGTCCGCGTGCG
The DNA here is from genome assembly GCA_016801955.1 of Conus betulinus. NCBI lineage: Eukaryota > Metazoa > Mollusca > Gastropoda > Neogastropoda > Conidae > Conus > Conus betulinus. Next base: position 9,872 of record JADBJO010028290.1, read on the forward strand.
ATTCGCACATATCTCAGACACCTAATCAGGCAGGGCAATTCACTCCATGCGGACACCCCGAGCTAAACCGACGCCCACGTGTGGCACGTGCCTGCCACAAGAGAACCGGCTGTTATCTGTTGCCTGAAGGGTTTGGGGGCAGCGTGTCAGGACGAGGTTGACCCCGATGATCTGGGCTTTCTGTCGTCTTCCCCGCGCACACTGTCAGTCCTACAAAACTACGCCTCTCTCTCTCTCTCTCTGTTATCCCCCTCGCTCCTCTCTCTTCTTTCGCTCTCTTCTCTCTTCTGTCTCTTTCTCACGTCTCTCTCCTCTCTTCTCTCCCATCTCTCTCTCTCTCTGTCTCTCCCCTCCCCCCCCCCCCCTCTCTATCTCTCTGTCTCTCGCCCTGCCACCTCTCTTTCTCTCTGTTACTGTCCTGTCTCTGTCTCTCTGTCTCTGCTTCCCCTCTCCGCTGCCCCTCTCTGCTGTCTATCTCTCTCTTGTCTCTTGCTCCTTCTTCTCCTTGTCTCTGCTTCCCCTCTCCGCTTCCTTCTACTCTGCCGGACTCACGGCGGTGCTTGCGCGCTGGGTGGTTCACGGTGCCAAGAGCTCGCGTGGACCCGCTTCGTGGCGGGCTGCTGTCTGCCATACCGGTTCGTGACGGGGGCGGGTGCGGGCGGGTGCACTGTGTTGTCCAGGGGGGTGCGTTGCAGTAGATCCTCTTCCCGTACGGTGCTTGGGGTCACGGTTGTTGCGGGAAGTTCGGTGGTCGCGCTCTCGCGCGCTCGGAAGGCGGGCGGTGCGGCTCCAGGGGCTCGCTCCGCTCCGCGCGCGCGTCGATTTGCGGGCCAAATCGATACACTCGGCTCGTACGAAAAAAGGCGACGTCTGCGTTCTGGGTCTCTTCTCTGTCCCCCTCTCTCTCTCTCTCGTCCATGCTCTCTGTCGCGCGCGGTTTTGGTGTGGGTGGTGTGTGTGTGTGTGTGTGTTGTGTGCTGTCTGCGGAGTAATGTCTTTTGCAATACTCTAAAAAAAACTATCATAACTAAATCATCCTCCACAGAAAAAGTTGAACAGATTCTCTGAAGGACTTGTCCAAGTGTGATTGACCAGAAGAACAGCCAATTTTTTGTTAAAATACCCTGTTGTTCCTAGTCACGATAAATGAAGATTCGTATAAACCATTGTGTCCTTAACAACCTTTACAAATAAAACAAAGATTGACGTGACAACCGTAAACGACAATTTTCTTCGGTGCCCAAGACTCATTAGTTCCTGCGTCGTCGCAAAAGCTATTGCATTCTGTGTATCGTGATCGAATGGATACCCTCTTAGGCAGCCTAATCTAATCTGAAAGATGTTTCTGCCTTAGTCCGGTCTACCGCTCCTGGGATTCGGATGCAGAAGGAAACCACACACAGTGCATAGCATCCACTTCATGTACACTTTTCTTAGAGTTGCTCACATTGCCTGATACAAAACAGGTGTAGGTATCACACTCATGCCTGGTTGCGCAGCGCTATGGCATGCTGAGGCGTTCTGTATCAAACCTTGTCTTGAAGTCCTAAGACCAGACCCCAGGTGACACTTCATAGCAGCTCATCTCCATCATCTCCCGACTCTCACCGTCGTCCAGTGAAAAGAGTCCCATCCCCTGCCCCCCTTACGGTCTCTCTCTCTTCGCTCGTTCGCTCAGACAGGGACCCCCAAAGCACCTGACGCAAGGCTACCGTCCGCGAGGCCCTCCAGATGATCCCTTCGAGTTTTCTCCCTCATCGGTTGGTCCACAGGCCAGGTCTCTGCTACTCAGACTCTTATGGTGTGTCGGGACAGTCCTCGTGGAAAGGGTTCCACTGTCATTCGGGGCTGTACCGCATGGGCACTCTTGCAGACCTACTCGCCAATGCGGAACCTTGTGAACATGGATGGTGTAGCCTGGAGTGGCCCTTCCTCAGCTCACAATGTTTTACTTGGTCGGGTCTGGGTACGGCAGCCTAGTCCGCCAGGCATGTGTCCCGTATGTAATCTTGCCTCATTATGCGTCCTGATTTTTGTCTCTCAATTCAATTTTGATGTCGCCTCTCTCGCCTCTTGGCCTTGGGAGCTCAATCATTCGCTGGGGTCGTTGAATTTTGGTGACTCATTGGGACCCCCGCCCTTCGCGACAGACTTGTTGCTGTGGTCCTCTCCGAGGGCGGAGGTGTGACCCGGATGAAGGGGACGTGGGGGGGGTGCGCCCAGGTGGGGGGTCGAGAGATTGCCAGTATAGGTGTGTAGCGTTTCCCCTGCAGCACAACGCCCTTGTCAGCACGTTTGGTATGTCGTGTGGTGTCTTTTGTGCCGAAAGACGTGTTGATGCTCTCACCGTACTATTGCATGTTTTCAATGTGTGAGTAGCTGTATTGATGCATTTTCAACGTCAAGCTATTGATGTTTTCATGTGAGCTATTGAATGTTTTCCAGCGGGACGCCGTATTTGAGTGTCATTATCAACGCTGGGAGCTATATGGATGTTTTCAACGTGAGGATTGTCTTTTTTTTTTTTTTTTTTTTTTTTTTTACTTGACCTTTGATCTGATGTTTTAAACTGGTGAGCTGTCGATGTTTACAACGTGCTATTGATGTTTCTATTGGGTGAAGAACTATTACAATGTTCAACGTGAGCTATTGATGTTTCAACGGACTGCTGAGCTATTGATGTTTTCAAGTGCGCTGTCGATGTTTTACAACTTGAGCATTGATGGTTTCATCAACGTTGCAGCTATTGATGTTCAAACCGCGTGGGAAAAACACAAGCTTTAATTTGATGGTTTTTCAACTGTGGCCTGCGTGAGCTATGTATGTTTTCAACGTGATCTGCTGAGGGGGTCGATGTGTCAGATACCACAGCTCTTCGGTGCGAGCTCTCAAGATATAATGTACACTGTAAGGGGTTTGTTTTGTTTGTTGTCGTTGTTTATACTGTTGCCTTAGGTGCCTACTTGTAGCTGCTGCTGTTTGCTGTGCTAGCTATTTAAATGGTGGCGGTAGTTTAAGGAAGCGAGAGGACTGTACAGGTCAGCGGAATGGCGATTGGGAAGAGGAACTTTGGGTCTCGTTAGGTGATTCTTGCGGTCGTCTTTTAAACGAAAAGTGGTGTAGGACGGGAGGGTGGGCGTGAGTGGCATATTTCTTTGAAAGTCTGCTTTTTTTAGATTCCTTTATCTTTGTCACACTTTGATTTAATCGCTTGTTCAGCCTGGGTAAGTTCAAAATCTCAAAAACGTTCAGGGCAGCATGAGAACTCGATGAAAACTAGTCGAAAGGTCAGAATGGATCTCGATGGCCTTTCTGTCTCCGTGATAACATAACAAAACAACTAACTTCTTTTCGTGCGAATGCCGATTTAATACTTCGCGATGGCCTTGACAATGGCTGCCTTCTTTTACACATGTAAGTTCCTTAGCACGAGGAAACCCCCGCCATATCGATATGTTTACATAACTTACCCAGTGCTGAAAGCTAAGAGATGAGAGAGAAGAGATAGACGCCCTAGAAGAGTGGCCCACTGGCATGTACAGTGGCGTGTGTGTCAATTATCTATTTCCCTTCTTTGGTTTTTTTTTTGTGTGTGTGTAGCTGCATGTTACTTGCAAACATTCACTTGCAATATCATAACTTCCTATATTGGTTCTCGTTTGTCGGTTTCTTTAATCTCTTTACCTTTCATGACTTTGTTAACGTTTAGAGTAAGGCTCAATGCTTTACACAACAACAGCGCCATAAATACAGTCTTATACATCAAGTCTTACTATATCATTCAGAATTACAAGTGACTACCCCAAGAATGCTGACACGACCAAGGTCACAACGTGTGGCAACAGTTTGTCCACGTTGACATCCGCTGGGTTTTAAAATACAATAACAGCAGACTCAGTAGACCAGTGTTACAGATCTTCAGCCACTGTGCCAATCATTATGCAGAACAAGAGAACACTAAGAGATCACGGGGGTCAGAATGGGATGATGGACGTGGTTGTGCGGACGGGGGGAGCGGGGGGGGCGCCCTGGTCCGGGGGACGGGCTTACCTACCCAGGCGACACCGACCAACACGCTGTCTGCAGCCAGTCCAAAGGCAGCTGGAAGAGGAAGCGGCAGACCTGCGTGAGAGGCACCAAACGACAGACGCCTGCCTAACACAAGCACCATACCAGTCCAACTCTCACTCGTCCGTCCCTCCGTGAGACTTTATCTCCGTCATGCGTGTCACGCTGGTTCCCTGCCCGATCACCCAAGAGAAATGTTCCACCTACGACTTGTCGGCTTCCGCTCCAGCCCTTACGCGTGAAATTGTCTGATACGGCAGAAAGCTACGTCGACAGAATACCAACACACTCTTGACACCTCAATCGTCTGACTGTGACCCTTCGTCCCGTGCAAATCAACCCTGTACAGAATGACTTATGACGGCTCGGCAGGCTGCCGTCGTGACAGATTACCTGTCTGACTCACATGCCATGACTTGTTTGGTCGTCTATGTGTATTCTCAAGTGTAATTCATGATATTCGGAGTGTGAATGATGTATTTCATTATCTTTTCGCATTCGTTGTTTTCGGACCCTTTATATTGACCATATAACTATCATGAACTAATGGTATATGAAAGGTCACCCCTTATTATGCACATCGTTCTGTCCTGTCTTTCTTTCTCCGTCTCTCTCTCTCTCTCTCCCTCTCTCTCTTGTCCTCCCTACCCATTCCAAAATTCAATCCTCCCTCAACACCCTCATCAAAAACTCTTCTCCTCCCCTCGCTCCTCCCTCCCTCTCTCCCCCTCACCTCCTTCCATCTCTCTCTCCTCTCTTCTCCTCCTTCCTCTCTCCTCTCGCATTCTTCCTCTCTCTCGCTCATCTCCCTCATCTCCGTTCTCTCTCCGTCGTTTTCCACGCTGTCGCCTGGTCTGTCCATCCAATCCTCCTCCCGTCTCCCCACCACCTACCCACCAATCCCCTCCTCCCTCTCTCTCATCCTCCCTCCATGTCTCTATCTACCTCCGTTCCCTTCGAACCCTCCCCCTCTATTTCCCTTCTCTTCTTTTCTCCTCTCTCCTCCGTCCCCCCCTCTCCCTCTTCCTCGTTCTCCTCTCTCTCCTCTCTCGGCCATCTCCTCTCCTCTTCTCAAATCATCCCCGCTTCCCCTCCCCCTCCCTCTCTCCCTCTCCGCCTTCCTCTCTCTACTCTCCCTCTCTCCTCCCACCTCTCCATCTCCCTCTCTCTCCACCTCCTCTTCTTTCCCTCTCTCTCTCATCTCTCCTTCAGAGTGGTGACAAACAGTGACCTCAGTATCAATAACCAACGGACTGGAATACTTATATTTTAGCAATCACTTCATGGAAAACTCATTGATTCTTTCTTCGAATTTCCAGCAAGGCTAAGACAAACAAATTCACTGCAAATCTTTTTTTTCTTTTTTTTTTTTAATCGGTAATAACATTTCAAAAACACTTCCATTTGTTTAGGCAGTACACTCCATCTTCACAGCAAAAACGAAGTTGAAAATAGGGATAAAGAAAATCGGGTAAGTCAGATGTTTGGTTTTTTTTCATGACGACTGAAATACAGTCCTGTGGGTTAAATCTCAAACAACAGCTGTCAAAGTTGTATCCAATCACGGTCGTTGGTATTGCCTCCCTGAACGCTTTGGGTCGTTATCCTGTGGACCCAGACAGGCCAGGACACCGTTCTTCTCTCATACGCCTTCAGTTTAGCCTAATCGCTTGGGTTCTTTTCATCTTTAAAGGTTAGAACAGCCAGTAAGTAGTAGGTATTAAGTGTAAAGAAGAAATAATAAACATCCAACAAATAGCGATATACTAAATAATACTGTGACGTTCACTCCTAAACCACTAAAAACAGGTTGCCTGATACACAAACTCCTGATCTTTCTTTACAAAATTACTCAATCGAAAATGTGCCCCTTTCTCGCCTCTAGTCATCAATTAAACTCTTTTGTCCACGAAAGCGCGTTCTCTCCCTCAGGCTTAAACTAAACCAGCTCCTAACCCACACGATACAGCTCTTACAGCTGGCTATGCGGGCGCAAAAGATTACAATGTTCGCTCCTTTTTCCATTATGCTCCGAAAAAATTAAGAAATACTAAGGACTCCATTTTTTTCCAAGCAGCAATCAATTATCAATGAAGCACAGAAGATATTGCCACAGACAAAACTGGAAAACTAAAATCGCAAGATACAAAACCTGATAAAGGAATTGCGCGGTCAAAACGAGATTCTGACTGTCATGCTCGGTAAACAAAAATTGTGTGTGATATCTATAAACTTTTTTGTGTCCGCCCGTCTGAATTCACGTTTATAAGGGTAAAAATATAAGTACAAAAACCAAAAACGATCCGAAATAGACATTAAACAATGACTATACGGGTTTTGTCACTACATATACGAGAACCAATCCATTAAATCGTCAGAAAAGCTTAACGATCCTCAAGTTCTAATCCAGACAAGACGACTCGGTCGCAGCGGCTCTTGTATACAGAGGAAGGACTGAAACTCATGTTCCATCATTGTTAGAATTTCCAACGAAATATTTAATATCTACTGCAACTGGTGGAAAACTCTTCATCTCGAACCGGGATAAATTGACAAACAAACCAGTAATGCATTCTGACAATAAAATTTGCCAATGCAACCGAACGTGTTATATAAGTGAACTGCAAGACATCAAAACAACTTCCTCAATTATATTAAATAGAAAAATGATTTTTGGCAGTACGTTATGACATCACTCTTAATCGGTACACCCAAATCAATGACCAGCGAAGAACGTCAATTACTATAATTCTCATTATCACATGCTGTTTCATAATAGTTACTCTCTCCAACCACCAATGTTAATCGAACTCCTTTTTTCTTTCTTTTTTTTTTTCATTTTCTTTTTTTTGTTTTTTTTCAATTTGTCAAACGTGATTAGATAAGACGATGCATTAGTGACAGGCTCGTACACAGAACTGAACAACGGAATCAAAACCCAAACCCAGTTTAAGACAAACTCCACATCTTGGTATTGAACACAGAACAAACCAAACATAAAGTTTTTTCGAAAACAATAGCCCCATATAAATGGCAGTCCCCAAGACACAAATTTCTGTCGTCATGGGCAAAACACAAGCTAAGGTCACCTATGCGGAAATAACTGCATTCAGCAAAATGTGTTGAATCAACCACGTTCAATAACAAAACCACCATCACTAAATAAAGAAACCTTACTGTCGCAGTTTAAATAACGACCCGTTTTAAGCCTCGTGCATGTAAGACATATTGGCAAAGAGACAATTCCAAACATTAATTATAACAAAAGAATCTTGATATTCCAAGCAATGTATCAAAAGACGTGCGTCTGCACGAACACAATGGGAAAATTAACTTCTGCTAACATTTACCCCCACCAAACAATATTAAAACAAAACAAAAATGACATAGGAATACCAGTAAAAGCGTTGACCTAGCTGTTACTCGATTCAATGATTTCGTACTCAACATTAATTTCCTTTTTCAACAACATGCCCAATGGATTCGAACTCCAATTTTGTAAAAAACGAAGTCCATTATATCAATCTCCTGCATGAAATTTTGACAAGCACGTTCGACAACTCCTCCTCAGTCTTACGGGATATCCCATTTGGAGTTTTCATGTCAAACAGCACCTTAAACAAACAACTGATTCCATTTTTCTTTTGTGCTAATCACACGCACCCTTCTCTCTCTGGTAAGATGTGCAATCTAAATGTATCGTGCCTGAAACATCACTAAAGGCCTAGGCTACCAAATTCTTTTCAACCAACAAATAAGAATGAGAGAAAAAAAAAAACATTTTTCTCCAACATACTACTCACAAGATCATCTGACCTTTATACAATACATTTTCCAAATACTCTTTTGTCTACCTTATATACTATATAAATATATATATTTATATATATCTATATATATATCTAAATATATAATCTATATAAATATTAGTTTTCACTAGGATACGAGCGGCAAACTATAATTTGTAAACACTATGAGCTAATCGTCACCATCTCCGACACCACTTCACGCACCCCTGCTCATTGCCCCCATACAACATCCTCGGCCCTTGACCACATCACACCATCAAACACACACACACACACACAACAACACCACACACACTAACCATCATCCAATTATATGTTCAATCACCTCTACAATTCACAACGCTCATTTTTATAGTTATTACATAATATGTTTCACTTGCTCTTTCTTCTCGTGGCTTGTCCTTCTTTTTCTTATTTGTTTCATATATAGAGATGGTCAACCTTTGGCAGAATTTATGGATCTGTGTAGATCATTTTGAATGAAGAATGCCGAACGCGGGCAATCTTTATATGTTATAACAAGAAATGACTCGAGAAAACTCGGGGGAGAGTTCGTGCGAGTGAAAGGCCAGGTGGGATGTGGTCGATCCGGGTGGGTTTGGGCTATGTGGATGGCAATGTCCTGCGTGCCTGTCCTTCTTCCTCTTGTCGGTGTATCCCAAATAGTATGAATTGATACTTCCAGTGCCTTTGAATGAGGCGCGCCCCACACACATCCCCAAGAACACATCAAACACCCCAGCACGCCGCCTCTGCTTAACGACAAACGTCAACGTCATCAAGTCTGAACATCCACCTCGTTGACCAATCGTTCAGCACATTTGCATGGAGAGCTGTGATTCTGACATGAAAAAAAGACGACTCTGTCTGGCAAGAGTCCCTAAACACAAACAAAAAAAAACAAATAAAAAAAAAAAAAAAACAGCTGCGTAGTGGTGAACTATCATAGTTATTTTCTTTTTTTTTTTAAGTTTTTTTCTTTTTTATCCCGCTCTTTTTTTGCTTCCTTTTTTATTTTTATTTTTTTCTTTTTTTTTCAGAAGAAGAGGACAGCGTGAAAATGCCCTAACAACTGACGAGGTCGCAGAATTTCGTTCGGCCTTGGGTAAAACCAAATGAACATAACAAGTCAACACGCCATTAATGTGCTCCCCTGATCCCTAACTGTATGCCACAACACCGACCACTCCAAAAACTGATAGATGCATCAAATATTTACCAGGCCTTACGCTGATCGCGACTCATAGAGTGCTTTCACATCAACTTCGCTCTTGCTGGCCGCGCAGGGATAATCGAATTTTCGCACAGCGTGTGTGTGTGTGTGGGTGTGTGTGTGTGTGTGTGTCTGAATGTGTGTGTGTGTAGAGCGAGAGAGCGCAAGCAGAGAGAGAGAGAGATAGAAGAGAGAGTCAGACGGAGACATCTAAAAGACCTCGAGACACCACAGACTCAGTTCTCTCTGAACCCTGAACTCCTTGAACATTCTTAGTTGTTACAGGCCACCAGACCTGTACCAATGGCGTCTACACATCCCTGAGATAAAATGAATAAAAACCAGGGTCATCAAGACACAAGGAAATAAATATCTTACATATCCAAAACTCATCCACACAGCCACTACTATTACAAGTGGATCAAAATTAACTACGGTACAACAAATCACAAGAATCACAAAAATATTCCTCCCCTTGCGAATCTTCTTGAAACGTCAACAACCCCAGTTTCTATCCCCAACCATCAAACAACACAGATCATAATCATATAATTCTCCTCCTGCTTCAATAAATATCCTGTTCCTATCAGATTCTCACTCGTCCTGCATAGCAATACTAGACATCTCTCTCAACATTGTCTGGTAAAGTCCTACATGCTCTTGTTAAATTTCGCCACTTCACATTTGGCTAATCTCTCAACATAAGCTAAAGTCAATATCCTCAACACGTTTATTAATAGGAAATAAGCACTTATAAGACTCTTCAAAATCAGCCACATAATATATGCAATTATACGTTGCATTTGTTTTTTCTCTCTCCAAATTTTTTAAACAAATGACAGTTCTTAGCGGGGGAGAGCGGCAGAGCGATGGTAAGAAAAGCAACGGATGTGAGAAGAACAGCCACAGAAGCCCAACACAAAAAGAGAGCGGAAAGAGCAGACAGGAAGGAGCACGGAGGGTGAAGAATGAGGGGGAGAACAAGAGACCAAAGAGCGCTTCTTCTTCACTGTGTGGAAGTAATTTGTAGGCTGGAAACCAAGCCACTCGGTCGCTCCTCTTGCGATCGCAAATTTACGAGATAGATAGAGAGAGAGCGCATAGAGAGAGAGAGACGACGAGAGAGAGCAGAGAGATCTCTGAGAGAGAAGCGGAAAAAGAAGAAAGAGCGAGCTCTCTTCCACGACTTCATCAAAATATAAAATCTGTCGCTTGTCCATCTTGTGCTCCCCAACTCCGTAATTTGAACGTCACCTCCATGCGTCTACATCACAAATTCGCCTCTCCTCTCTCCTTCGCCGCATCCCCTCCCACGTCCAACAACCATCACTCCTCCACCCTCTCCTCCT
>JADBJO010028291.1:0-20309 GCA_016801955.1 Conus betulinus
TTGCCTACTTGCGTTCAAATAACGTTTTACAGGCAAACATATGTGTCTTCTCAAGTACATGGAGCTGTTGGTATCCCCAGACCTCAGACCCGTACAGTAAATGGGAGCAATCTGAGCGTCATACATCTTAAAGAACACATTTCGCGTAATATCTCCTAATTTCCAAAGGCATCTAAGGAGCTGGGTTGTTTTAATTTTTGCTTTAGTGGCCAGCTCTTCCACCGCATACGTTAGGGAAAGCTTGGTTGTAAAATGTAGCCCTAAATATTTATAACTGTTGACTACCGTTATATGTTCATCACCACATTTCCATTTTTCTTTCTCTCCCAGAAATACCCCTTTTCTGAATACAATTATTTTCATCTTTTCCAGATTCACTTTCAAATCATAATTGTCTGCAAATTGTCTGAGGATATCAATTTGATTTTTTGTACGCCCTTGGGACAGTATGAAGCTAAAATAACATCATCAGCAAACAACAATATCAGGACCTGTACAAAGTCGGGTGCTATCTGTATTCCAATGTCACCCTTTGAAGCAACTTCTGACGCTAGTTCATTTATCAAAAAAGAAAATAACGTGGGTGACAATACACAGCCTTGCCTTACACCCACTGGTCACTCAAAGAATTCAGTAAGAACATCAGGACATCTTAGACACGATCTCATACTTTGATACATACATCGCAGCATCCTTAGCATTTTACTTCCAATATCATTTTTTCTAAGTACATTCCACAAAATGTTACGATTAACTGTCTGAAATGCTTTTTTTTTTAAGTCAACGAAGCAAACATATACTTTTCCTGACTTTCTCACCAATACTTTTGCACTATAGAATAACAGACACAATATGTTGTCGGATGTAGAATAACCTGATCTAAAGACACTTTGTTCCTCGGCAATCTTTTTGTTATCTTCAGCCCACTGTGTGAGGCGGTTCTTTAATACCCTGGCAAACACTTTCACAAAGTATACTCATTAGAGACGCTCCTTGATAATTGTCAGGATTATCAATATCTCCAGTCTTGTGTAGAGGTACAATAATGGCACAGTTCCACACGCTTGGATAATCATGTGTGTTAAATACCGGTATATGATAAACAAACACAACAGGAAAGGCATGATGCAATCAATAGAGCTTTTCAACATTTCTGCTAAAATACCATCAGGTCCAGGAGCTTTGCACAATTTCAGAGAGCGAATGCTTCTATGTATTTTTCCCCCGTGCAAATTGGCCTATCAAGCTCATCAACATACCTTTCATTATTATCTTGAAAGTTGTCCATAACAGGATTAACAGAATTAAATATAGATCGGAAATGACTAAACCATTCATTTGTGCTGATGTTTGGTGTGCATTGTGTCTTTCGATTTAGAGACCTGATTTCACTCCAGAACTTGCCTGAATAATTTATTTTCATGTTGAGCGCATTGAGTTTGTTTCTTTTATATATTTTATGCTTATCTTTAAGCAAATACTTGTACTGTCGTCTGCTATTTGCCAGCCAATTCTATATTGCGTTTTAGCCGATTTAACTTTACAACGATTAAATTTTTCTCTACCACTTTCTCATCTCTTTTTTTTTTTTTTTTTTTGCTGCTCCGCATTCTCCGTCATACCAGGGCTTGACTTTATGCCCGTGAAAATTGTGCGCTTCATGCATCCGCCGCTTTAATCAACCCATTATTTAAGCAGGTGACAGCATCATTCACAGACACTGTAAAATACGTGTTGCTTCAGCTAAGATTTGCTGAAAAAAGAGACTTTGCAAAGCTGCTTGAAAATAAAAAGAGTTATCTGAATCCCATACGATTTTTTCTGTACATGTCTTATTCTCATTTGTTACCATTTCTTTGTAATTTATTGTCAGCTCTACAGGCATGTGTTGTGAGGTAAACATTTCACCCACTTTTATCTCCATATTGTCACCTTTCAGCACCTTTGAGCAATGAAATAGTCAATTACACTACTACCAGAAGCACAGCACATAAGTAAAACTTCTATTTTCGTCCCCAGCACACGATCCGTTCAGTATTGTTGTATCACACGCACTACAGAACGCAAGGAGAAGCCGACCATAAGCATTCGCTGTATCATCTTGAGACGACCCTTGTTTCACACAAGTCTGTGACAGGACCAGATCATATATATGTCTCCCTCTGTCTCATGTGTTGCAACATTTAGTGTTCCCGTCCTGGCATTAAAGCCTCCGCATATCAAAAAGTCACACGAATCATTCATTATTTGAGTATAATTAAACATACATTGTTCAATCAGACAGGTAACAGAACTGACAGAAATGTGTGGTTGTTTATAGTAAGGGCTATCGGGGGAGACACATAGCACCACACAATATTATATCGTTGGTACTGTTCAACATACTTTCATGAAACTTGATAAGTACAGTGTTCTCTTGTGATTTGTCCAGTAGCTCAGTGAACGACTGCAATGAACGTTTCACCATTATCATCACACCACCACTGTTTCGACCGTGCACTGAGAGTTTTAACCGCAGGACTAATGAATTGAATGTAGCAGGAAAACAACCTAATGCTTTCCTTAGTTCAAGAAAGGTTTCAGTAAAACAGATAATGTAAAAGTTGTGAACACAGTGCATACAATCAGGGTCAGATACCTTAGAAAGCAAGCCCTCAATATTCAGTTAAGAATACGCACACATCTATTGTTCGATTTTATACCCAACAAACGGGGCTCCTTTGACCTAGACTGCCCGTTACTTACTGCTGTACTACTTCTGGTCCTACTACAAAAAGCTGAATCATAATTTTTGCTATTTAAATTGGTATCTGTGATAAGAGAGTGTGTCACATTGTAACATATATCGCGCTGTGTGTCAGGGTCTTGCTGTAACCGATTACAGGAAGCGTTAAACTAAGTCATTTGGTGACATTTCGTCTGTGATCGTTTCTGTACGGTGTTGTTAATGCGATCCTGGGTTTGATGCTGGGGGCGACGAGGAGAACGTCGATCCCTTAATGTCCTGGGACGCAGTGGGAAGTGTCGGCTGGTGCCTTGGTTTGGAGGCGCAGCCCCCTGTCCACGACCGATCCCTGGCGACCAACATCAAGTGTTGGATTGCCATCCGTTCCCCCTCCTCTGCCCTGGCCTCGCTCTAAAGGGTATGTGACAGCTCTCTGCTGTGCCTGTGGTCCCCTCATCCTGTGTGCACGACGCTGTTTTTTGTGCGAGCTGGATTTCTGTTTGGACCCGTTGTTGTGGAGAAGAAGGAAAGGGGAACGGGGCAGAGTCACGGGAGCTCTGTGGAGTTTGCATGCCATTGTCCTTGTCGTCGAGCTGTCCTCGTGAACGTTGTTGTTAAGAATACGCACACATCTATTGTTCGATTTTACGACTGTCATCCTGTCTTCAGCTTCTAAATTTGATTAGTTTGGAGGAGCCACGGCAAAAACCCGTAAACCCTTCCGCCTTCAGGTCTTTAAATTTGCGACGTTCCCTGTTACAGATGGTGTGCGGTGCGTGTTTTGCTGTCTGACTCTCACTCTCTGAAGTTTGGATGCGTGTAATAATTATTCCCTACACACACACACACACACACACACACACACACACACACACATACATCATACGCTCATGGATACCAGGCAACACACGAGTTAGATTTTTTTTTTCTTTGTAATTATGCTGCCTGAACCATCAAAACATACGTTCATGTGAATTGGTACAAATCAATACACGTCACTACATAGCATATAGATCAAAATACCAATACATAGGAACTTCAATCATCAGATATCGGCGTATCGTATTACATATCTTGATATCACTCAGATCTCGCCGGCGCCGTCTCACATATACAATCAACATACTCGGTTCCACAGTACCCAAGTCACAGTCTACAACACTAAAAGAAGACAATGAGGATAACCATGGTAAGCACAGCACATGATAAGCACAGCCGTTCACGAACTCAAGCGATGAAGAAGAAACATGGTCTCCACAGAACAAGCACAATAATCACGTCGAACTATCAGAAGAACCGCAAATTCACAAGGCACAAGTAATCCATAGCAGAAGAACCGCAGATTCACAAAGCACAGCAATCCATAGAAGAACCGCAGATTCATAAAGCACAGAAGAACCGCAGATTCACAAGGCATAGTAAACCATAGAAGAACTGCAGATTCAAAGGCACAGCAATCAATATTGAATCCCCTCAGAACACGATTTCAGCAAAGTCCCAAAGAACACAATAAACTTCGATTCGACGTATTGTTGATCTAATACTAAACTCAGGTTCAAAATGGCTTGCAGGTGGTTGCTCTGGCAGTGATCGGCGGAGCTTACTGTGTATTTGTCGCAGTTTCATGGGAAAGTAGTGGTCGTACAGCTTAGCTGAGGGTTCCATTCAACTCAGCGCATGAGTTGAGCTCAAACACCCTTTGTTTTTTCGTCTAAAACACAGAGAGATTGATGACGCGACCCACCTGCGTGATCAGCAGTCAAAATGGCTTGCAGGTGGTTGCTCTGGCTGTGATCGGCTGAGCTTACTGTGTATTTGTCGCAGTTTCATGGGAAAGTAGTGGTCGTACAGCTTAGCTGAGGGTTCCATTCAACTTAGCGCATCGAGGTGAGCCAAAGACACTTTTGTTTGACTTGAAAGTCTGCCTCTCCACATAGTATCACAACGGAGAAAACGACGATTGAAAGAAAATAAAGTAGGCTGGACACCAAAGCCTCGGCCGCTAGTTCTTGCTCTCGCCTTCCGTCAAAATTTTATTATTTTCATCATGTTCCTATGTCATTTCAAGTTGACGTCAAACTTTATGTTGACGTCACACTGCCCTTCTGTCAAGTCGTCACTGAGGCGAACACCAACATCTTTTAGTTTGATCCGTATGGTTTTGTTCCTGATCAGATTTCGTTTATCTTTGTTCTTTAAAAACTTTGCCAAGGCAGGGCGTGGTCGGGTTTTGGTTTTGCTTTTTTCTGACCCAGTCTGTATACGAAGGAGAAATCGTCTCCAGACCAAGTTTTTGGTGAGTCATGCTGAGTAAGTAAGTGGACGAGAGTCTGTTCACAGTCCTCCCCTGTCTCATCCATGTCTGTTTCCTCTCGTATTCCATAAAATACAATGTTGTCCTTTCTCATCAATGTGTTGAGTCGTTCGTATTGTTGTTCCGTTTGTTCTAGTCTATATTCTAACATTTCATAACTCGAAACTGTATATTGCAACAAGGCATCCTAAACTAAATCAGTTTTGATGATTTTTAGAAAATTATTTGGAAGAAAATGAGCAAAAATTTTCAACTTGTCGCAGCACCTCAAAAACACGTCTTGCCTGTTCGACTGCGCAGTTTCCCCCCCCCCCCCCCCCCCCCCCCCCCCCCAGAGAGAGAGAGAGAGAGAGAGGGGGGGGGGGGGGGGGGGGGGGATAAGGGGATCGTATTGATTGAAATGACTTTAATTGATGCGCGGAGTTTTCTATCAGATGCATAATTAGTGCTTTTTTAAATGTCTGTTTTGAGGGACATGACTTTATGGAGGAAGGCAAATTATTCCTGCGGTCCCTCCAGAATACAGAAAACTTTATATATAAAGACTACTTCGAGGTCTGGGAAGAGACAGTTTATGTCTATGTTGGTAACTATTGATGACAAAGCTTTCAATGATTTTCTTCGGGCTGATCCATTCATTACACTGTATGTGCAGTTTTCAGTAGCATTGTCCCATAACGTGGATGTATTGTTGATAAGAGAAAGGATTTGCGCATGAAAGAATATCTTTCTGGAATGAAGATCTCTATAATTTTTCAATTTTTGAAAGCTGATATATTTTCTTAGAAATACGTTTTCCAAGATCTGCAATGTAATAAGACCAAGACAAATCGTCGTCAATGTTGACACCTAAATTTTAATGCGCGATATAACCTCTTCAATCTTTTGTCCTTGAGCATGTAATATACGAATGGGGATTTCATTTTCTGTCATTTTTGACGTTGTTGTGAAAATTTCACAAACAACATTCTAATCAACATGGTAAGTCCCTTCATATGGAATTATAAAGAGCGGACCCCAATAGGGCCCCTGAGGGCACCAAACGTTTAAAGGGCAACTTTGACATTTTTGGAGTTAAATATTCAACAAGCTTGTTTACGATAAGTGAGAACAGGTAAAGAAGATTTTAAAGATATTTTGTAACACATAATCTTTTTTTTTTTTTTTATTAAAGGGGTGGGTTTGGTATCGAAGTCAACGCTTTTGCAAATCTACAAAAACATTCTAGTAAAGGTCATTCTCTGTTACTCTTGCGAAGACATCTACCGGGGAAATTGTTGTAGCAAGACAATGTGCAAGAGTGATTTTGTCGAAAACCCTTATGACTTTTCACTGAGGATCGTAAATAAGCTAAGATAGATATAGAGTATTTGAACCTGCTTTTGAGGTGTTTAGATAAAAGGGATAATATTAGACAGTTCCATAGTTTGGATTTGTAAAATCGCCTTTTCTGTATAAAGGCAAAACTTTTCGCTTGTTTAATATAATTACCCTCAATATCTATTCAAATCCCATTTCCCAGACTGGTTTAAGTGTAATTAGTATAATCGAATTTTCATCTAATTACAATGGTGGTTTTGTCAGGAACATGAAGAAATGTTTTTTTTGAAATATACGCAGATCATTATACTTTTTTTCTCATTCACACATCACTCCTTACCTATGTTTGGCACAACCACAATTTGAAGTTTTCTAGTGATATGTGAACTTTTTATATTGGATTATATACGCTTGATTTACTGTTAGTCGAGCATTGATATCTTTCCAAATTAAAGTTCAATTTTGGAGACTACAAAACTGAATTTTGAAACATTATGTTTCTCTTTGCTTTTCTCTTCACGGATCTTACTTTGTTACTTTGTTTTCTGAATGACAACGTTCTTATTTTGACTTGAATACATTCGTCTCTTTTTTAATCCCTCAATGGTCTATCTCCTTTGTCAACTATGGGGGGGTTAATGACAATGTTTCAGTCATCTTTTTCTTACAAAGGGTGCTCGTTTTATCATTTACTGAATGAATTGGACTTATCCCAAAACTTATTCAAAAGTTTACAGCATCGTCAGGGTTTCTAATCTGATAAATGTAATCTAATCCAGAGTGAAAAGTAAATCAGTAAGGAAGGCATTTTTATCAAAATGTGTGCATCGTCTATATTTTTTCTCCCCTCACTCCAGCCTTAGTAATAGACCTTTCTTCACATATATCAAGACAAACCGAAGAATGGTCTTACAGAGCCTGTTTTGTACATAACACATTCCACAATGTTTTTTTGTGTTGACGTAAATGTGATTCATTAAGAGTTTTCCGTATGATTCGTTCGGAGTTGAACGATCGGATTGTTGTTTGTAATTCCCTACCTTTGGCGTAAGTAGAATTTCATTTTGGTCCCCAGGCCAGTTAAATCTATTTTAAAGACTCCGCGGCCAAAAGAATAATTTTCCTTTGATTCCCAGTCTTGCGCAACCCCTCATCGCAGTTAAACCTATCGGCACCACGTTGCTGGGGCTTCTATAGTAGAATCCTACATTATACTTGATTCAGTTTTGTGACGGCCGGTTTTTTTGTTCCGGTCAACAAATTTTGTACAACATTTTTTGCGCGGAACAATGTTCATCCGCACACCGGTTGCGTTAGTTGAGCCTGACCGGGCTGCTCATCCTGCGTTGCTGTATAAGCTAGGTTGAGCGGAACGATCATGCAGTCTCTACAAGCAGTCTGGCATTGCAACTCTTCCCGATGTCCGATTAGGGCGCCTGAACGGAGATTGCTTGTGGCAGTCAGGTATTGATTATTATCAATTTGAAAATCGCCACCTGACATCATTCTCCCCCTCCTATAGGCACTGTTAACTTCTCAGCAGCACCCCCCGCCTAGTAAAGAGTTTTTAGAAAGAAGATTTATTTTTTTGTTGTTTGTTTTGGTATAGACTTGTGACTTGCGTGGGGGATATGGGGATTTTTGGTTTTTAGAAAGTATGATACGAAAGAAAAAAATGTATTCTTGATGAGTGGATCGAAAAGGAGTAGGCTTGCTAGTTCATGGCTTTATGATGATAACAAAAGTTTTGTTTATTCTAGTGTATTATAATGAATACAAATGATTAGTAGGCTCCGGAGGTGGCGAATGGAAACTATCTGCATGGCTGTGTGATGATATCTTTAAACAATCCTTTGATATGAATAATGAAATATCTATGTGTTTGGTAAACAATAGTGTGTGGAAAGTTTTCCTTCATATGTGTTTTAAGGCCTGTTACTGTTACAATGAAGTAGTTCTCCTGACGGGAAATCCTTCTCTGAGACTTGTGATTATGTGACATTTAAAAACATTCTTGTAGTAAAAGACACATGAAATGCTAAAAACTTCTTAGCCTTGATGAACGAGACGAAAGTACATCAGTTCTTAAATGTTATCATTATATTCTTGTTTTTTCGAAAAGGTCTATTTGGAACCTTTTTACTCAACGTGGTAAAAACATGATTCCGGAAAAGAGAGATGTTCTAGTTGTGAATCTTTGATGTTAAACTCTCTAGATTTCGCTTGGGCCTTTTCCCCACGTTCTGGTTAAATATGAAGAACTGTTGGTTATGAAATATGATTAGAGAACCATGATGATAATAGTCGCCATGTTCAGTAGACTAGATAATCCAGGTAGTTATCAGTTCCCCGCATGTAAAGTCGTTGTCCTGGGGACCGGGAACTGGCTGCCACTGCTGGAGGGGGTCTTGACGTAGCTGGAGTCTACCCCCTGTCTCCGCCCTGCTGAGGGTGTGGAGAGGTCGAACGTGGGAGTCGACAGTAACCTGACTTGCTACTGCTACTGCGGCCCGGTCTGGGGCGTAGCCGAGATCTACCCCCCCCCCCCCCCCCCACACACACCACACACACACCTCCCGCGTCCGCCCCTGCTGAGGGTGTGGAGAGGTTCGACGTGTGAGTCGAAAGTAACCCGACGTGCCAGTTTGTGCCAGAGCCGCCGCTGCTGCCGAGTCCGAGTCGCCGCTCTAGAGGTTATTGAACCAGCGACCTGTTGGGACAGTCGTATCAGAGCCGTCGCTTCTGCCGTACCAGGACCGTCGCTTTGTTGTGTTTTTAGAACCACCGTCTCACTTTGTGTTTGAGCTCTTGTGGTGGTTGAGGCCGTCACTCCTGTGTGGACAGAGCCGTCGCTTCGTTTTCTGTTTGAGTTCTGCGAGCTGCTCCTCCTGACTTATGATTCCCAGGAGAGGACTTTTACAGCATTCTTCGAGACTTGCGACGTCTGTGGACTGTCCATTTTGAGCCGGACGTGGCGAAAGAAAAGAAAAGACAAATGGTACACATATACATATCTATATCGTGAATTGTACGCCTAGGGTTACGGCGTACGTTATTTTACGGGACTGATATTGTTGTAATATTTGCTGTTTTTGTGTGTATTTGTGTTTTGATGGCTCGGGCCAGCATAAAAAAGGAAAATTATGACTTGTTGCCTGTCTGTCCATGTTTCGAAGTGTGGTGTGGTGTGAATTAAAAAATCGTATACGCATCCGAATTCTGTGAGTCAGGACAAACAAACACACGCCCGACGCATACCGTAACAGTGTTTAAGACTTAATTCTATCCAAAGACGGATTCTACGGTTGTATTTTTCAAGAGTGTGCTTTTCTTTTGACGGTCTAATGATTTAGCAAGGTGAAGAAGTAAACCTGTTGTTCTAGATTCCCTTTGGATCTAATCTATTGTTCCATAGTTTTTGGCAGCACAATTATCAGAATCTGACATCAAATCGCTTAGCCACGACTCCGGCTATGCAAACGACATGAAGTTGTTCCAGTTGTGAAGAATTGCAGATATTTCATCCTGTCTTATCTCTGACACATAATAACATATGCAAAGTCCCACTCCTCCTAAGGCCATGCATCTGAATCAGATTACATTATGATTACTTAAGTTAAACTTTGCGCATACTAACAAAAAGGGGGGCCTTACACGCGTTCTTCCGGTCACAAATTGTAGTCCGAACACATCCGATCATGCAGTTGTAAATAAAATGTCGATGAACTGATATCACAACAACAACGGGAAAAACACACAAAAAACTAGATATTAACGACTACACAAATAATGATCAAACCACTACGCAACAGAAGTCATGAAATCCTTAATCAGGGTGCGGATAGACTGTCCGCCCCACATTCTAAGTCTGTCCTGCTGTTCTGAAGAGGAGAAACAATAACCAAAATACCCCTCTTACGAAGATAACCCTTGCAATTAACTAAGAAAGTAGAAAACAAAAAAAAAAAAAACATTTCTTTTTGGGGGGGTGTAGACGCACACGTCACTTATATAAACACGCTACGCCAATAACAGTGCGAGTACCTGTATCCAGCAACAATCGACAGAGGAGTCTGCACAAAAAGTGCTATGATGATGTGCTCCATTCAAGTCCAGCACTCTCTCTCTCTCTCTCTTCTCAGTCTCTCCGCTCCTCTCTCTCTCTCGTCACACACACAACACACACACACACACCACCACACACACACCACACACACACACACCATTGTGTTATCACGGAATAGGCGCTGGGAATATGGCGAGAATTCAATAGTATGGCCATACAAATTGTTTAAAAAATGGTTGCATGGAAAGCCAGGCCTTGTTTTTGTGTCATGTTCACGGTAATGTCGGGTCTAAAGATCGGTTCATGCCTTCAAAGATTCCAATTTGAACAGCGGGAAACTGTGTTTTGTTCGCAATTGGTGAGGTAACAACCCAAATTACTTCCCCGCCGCCGAAGTTACTCCCCGTGGGGTACTTCTGGGGCCCACGCCAGAAGACTCCAGGGAGTACCTCTGGTCGGGTAAAAAATGGACCCTCTTGTTTTCATAAAGTAACTCCCGGGAGTCATTCTGGGCCGTCCCAGTCCCCCAGACCCCCCCCCCCCCCCCCAGCCCCCCCCCCTCGTCGGCCGGCCTATCCTCCATTAAGGGTGTCGAGGCTGTTATTTGATTAGTCATAAAACTCATAGCATGGCATTCTGTTCTGAATCGAACAGTCAATATAGTACTGAATCAACTTTATGGGGAGTACTCTTCTGGGCCGGTCCCAGAAGTCCCCCCCCCCCCCCCTTGCATATCTCCTTTATTATGTGTCCATGTGGTTTTTTATTTACTTTTTTAAAACCATACATGGACATTCTATCTGAATCAACATGAAATATGTCTGAATCAACTTTCGGGGGAGTTTCCTGCTGGCCGGTCCCCCCAGATTACCCCCCTTGCATATCTCCTTCATTAATGTGTTCAGGGTTGTTATTTACTGGTTATACACTCTACATGGACATTCTATCTGAATCAACATGAAATATTGTCTGAATCAACTTCAGGGGGAGTACTTCTGGGGCTGGTACCAGAAGTACCCCCTTGCATATCTCCTTTATTAATGTTGTCCAGGTTGTTATTTAAAGGTCATAAACCCACACAATGGACATTCTTTCTGAATCAACATTGAAAACGAGTCTGCAATCAACTGTAGGGGGAGTCTCTTTCGGGGCGTCCCAGAAGTACCTCCCCTTGCATATCTCCTTCATTAATGTGCTTAGGAGTTTTATTTACTGGCCATAACTGATAAATGACATGTTCATCCGAACATTTTTTGGAATCTATTATCAACTTATGGGCGATTCTTCCTGCCCCCCCCCCCCCCCCCCTCCCTCCCAATGCATATCTGCTTTATTAATGTGTTCAAGGTTGTTTATTTACTGATCAATTCATACATGACATTTCTTGTGAATCATTATTAAACTAGCTCTGAATCAGGTTTGAGAGGGAGCATTTCTGGGCCGGTCCTAAAAAGTACCCCCCCCCCCCCCCCCCCCTTGCATATGTCCTTTATTATGTGCTCTGGGATTGTTATTTATTGGTAAAAAAACCCCACATGACTTAACGTTCTTTCAGTTTGCAGAAATTGTTATCTTGATTGTTATTGTGTTTCATGGATTGTTTTTTTTAGGATAATGAATGCGTTGGGGGGAGGGGGGGGGGGGGGGGGGGGAGAATAGTCGGACAGGAACTTGCTCTTTCCGTGTTAATTTGATACATATACATGCTTTCGCTATATTTGTAAAATTTAATTTAGAAAGAGAGGGGGGTATTTACCGCCAAGGACATTGACAAACAAAGCACAGACAAGACACGATGCATTTCGACCCCTTGGGTCTTCTTCAGGAAAAAACAGAACAGATCACATTTAAATTTAGGACAGTACAAACAAGAACGAAGAGAGACTTATCTGTTGTCCATGTTGTGGGAAGAATGGCCGCCAGACAGAAACGCGTTTGTGTGTGTTTATGCGCGCACGCGCGCGCGCGCGCGTGGTGTGTTAGCGTGTGTGGTGTGTGTGGTGTGTGTGTGTGTGTGGTGTGTGTGAGTGGAGAGAGAGAGAGGAGCGAGGACGAGAGAGAGAGAGAGAAGATAGAGGAGAGCCGATGTTCTGAAAATGAATCCTTGCCCTTGATGTCTATTCAGCCTCACTGCTGAAGCCTTTAAACTGACCGAGCTGTCATCACATGGACAGCCAGCAACGTGTTAAAGCCGCACTGGACAAAAAACTAGAAGAAAGGGGTACTCCAAAATTCTTAAAGACAAGCAGATCCAAAACGACTACACCAGGGGAGATGTACTGTATAAAAGAAGTGAGTTCGGCCTTCAAGTGTTTTCGTTACTGAGTGAATAGGCATTTTGGAGGAGGATTTCAGATCCCCTCATTGATCCGAACGATTTTTGAAGGACTTAAAGAGGAAATGGTGAGGGACATGGTGATGATACTTATAACTACTACTTCTGCTGCTGCAGCGCTGCTGCTGCTGCTACTACTACTACTACTACTACTGCTGCTGCTGCTGTTGCTGCTGCTGCTCTACTACTACTACTGCTACTACAATACAGCGATAGCAGCAATGACACGTGCAACAAACCGTAGTGGTTGTTACAAAACGACAATAATAACTTCAGCTGCGGCAGCAGTAACAGTACCAACGACAACAACATCGAACAACAAATCGAGTAGTGTAGTGTGATGCGGTGTGGCGCAGTGTAGCTCAGTGTTTAGTGTAGGCAGTGTAGCGCAGTGCAGTGCAGTGCAGTGTAGTGTGATGCCGTGTAGCGCAGTGTAGCTCTGTGTTGTGCAGTGGGCAGTGTAGCGCAGTGCAGTGCAGTGCAGTGCAGTGTAGTGTGATGCAGTGTAGCGCAGTGTAGCTCTGTTAGTGCAGTGACATTGCAGTGCAGTGCAGTGTAGTGTGTGATGCAGGTGTAGCGTCGTGTAGGCTCATGTAGTTGTAGTGCAGTGTAGCTCAGTGGCAGTGTAGTGTAGTAATCGTGCAGTGTTGTGTCATATAGTGTATGTGTAGTGTAGTGTAGCATAGAGCAGTGTAGGCACAGCAGCAGTGTAGAGTAGTGGGGGCAGTGTATGTGGTGCAGGGTAGCTCAGTGTGCACGTGTAGTGTAATAGAGTGCAGTGAGTGTCATATGTGTAGTGTAGTGTAGCCTAGAGCAGTGTAGCACAGCGCAGTGGGGTGCAGTGTAGTGTTGGTGTAGCGTGGCGTCGGGTCGGGTCGGATCGGGGGGGTCGGGGTCGGGTCGGGTCTCGCTCGGGGGTCGGCGCTTGGGTGTCAGCTGGGGTTCGAGGTCGCTTGGGGTCAGACTACATTTCATTGTTGAATTCAGACCCGGCCCAGAAGCCCTCCCCCCTAAAGTTGATTTTGACTCGATTTCAATATTGATTCAGATAGAATGTCCATGTGTGAGGTTTATGACCAGTTTAAATAACAACCCTGAACACATCAATAATGGCTCTATGCAAGGGGGCACAATGCCCTTTTGGTTTCGGTTTAAACTGAAATAGCTTGAGAGTGGAAAAAGATTTTCCGAAATCCAGTTTAAGTCTAAACAGTGCCTGCTTCACCGGTATGAATATGTGGTGTACAGAGCCAGTCTGGGTTTTTACCTTTAATAGTTTGAAGGTGGGGGTAATTATCAATAAAGTCCGAGTTCAGGATTTCATTCACAGGCTTTTTGCATGTAACGATTGGACAGCTCCATTACAGTACTTTAAGTAGCGTTTGCCCTCGTGCTGGTAAAATTTGAACTGAATAACCTAACTTTAGTGTTGGGGGGCAGCTACTGAGAAGTTAAATGTGCTTAGTCACACCATTGTCTCTTTTGTGATTTCCCATGTGGATCTACAAGTCATTTACTGTTTTCGGAAACTGGGAGACCATGTTGATGCTGCAAGGCCACTCGGTCAAGTCCAAAACACACAAACCTGGCACGGACGTGGATTTTGGACACAGTTTCTTGTCGAGGCACTATTCCTCGAAGGTCGATGTCCTCTTGTGGCTGAATCTCCTATCATGAGAACTCTGAGTTCCGTCAATACAGAGCGAGCGGACAAAAAAATTTATCGCGAGCAGTGTTCATTCTCGGGATGATTTGCATAAGGGCGATCCGGTACCCCCTCTACCTCAATTGAATGTTGTCCGAGGTCTGATGTTTGCTAAGCATGTCGCTACGCTCATCAGCCTGAATTGTAAGAGGGCTGAATCGATTCGGAGGTCTGGACTGAGTACACAACGCCGTCTTCTTGAGGACACCGGCTGTCCTTCTTGTCCGCGGAGTAGACAAGAGGCTTACAGTCAGGTCAGAGCTGGGAGAGTTGTGCCTTGTTTCATGGTCGTTTCACAGGTTGGTTGCTGAGAATGTCCCTGTTGATTGTTCGACTGGTTTTTGCTGGGTACATGTTCCATGTGAGGTCTTTCAGGATGGTTCGGGAGCCTCGGTGACTTGCTGTAGAGGTATGGAGATCACATCAATAGAAGTATTTTTGAGATCTGTGTCGTCCACTGCACATTGTGTACTGGTGGTCGCATGATCTGGTTTGGTTACAATTTTTATTTAACATCGCTACAGATAGTACTCAGCTGGTTTTTTAACGACAATGGTTTCTCTCTACTTAATGTGCTGACTTGTTTGTCCAGGTCACAAATTCTTGCCTCAAGAGAATGAACAAGGGACTGGGAGAATGTCAAAGTTAGAGGCTATGTGTATCGCCATTTCATTTTTCAGCACACACCTTGACGTCCCCTCCATCTGTTCAGACACTGATGTCCTGAATGCAGAAAGAGAGCTGGAGATCTGAAACAGCCTCTTGCAGTTGCCGGAATCTCCCCAGTATAGTAGCCAGTGATAAAATGTTTCGGCTGAAGACTTTTTCTGTCTCGCGGTAAAACAAAGGGTACGTTTCGCGGAGCTGTGAACTTGTGGACGGCCCAACTCATACCCTCTGAGAAGTGGAGGGGACGTGGAGTGTGTGGAGGAGGACTGACGGGAGTGGGACCGGGAGGAGTTTGAGGGGACTGGAGACTCGTTCTTTTGCGTCAGGTGGATCTGGTGAGGTTGCGTTGCTCCACAAAGGCTGACTGGTCAGAATCCATTCCAGATAACTTAGTTTCTGAAATGGCAGGATGGCCCTGTTTCTGACTCAGAGAACATGGTCAGTGTGTGCAGAAGAAGATTCTTTACCGCTTGAATTGTGAGGTAGGGGAGGGAGGAGAAACCTGTGGCAAAATGTTTCATGGGTTACGTGTAGAGGTTATACTGATTGCATGCATGGGTAGAAGAGTCTTCAACGTACACTGACATTTTTCATTGCTGTAACTGGCATCGCTGGTGGTTTGTAGCTGAACATCATAGGAGAACAGAGCCCAGGAAGACCACCGGTGAGTTCAGCAGTGTTTTTGTCAGAGTGATATGGTCACCGTTTCTTTGGTAGGTCTGAATGACATGTCGGATGACTTCACGTTTCATCTGTATCCCATTGAATGCAGTCCTTTCCCTAGGCATAGAAGAGTACTATAGATGTGGCTGGACTTTGAAGTGATAAGTTCAGATGCAGGATCGCCGAATAAATACACAAAACAGTTTTTTATCAGAAGTGGTTTGACCTCGAATATTCTTCCCGATGATAAGAAATAATATGGGTAGTTTTTCAGCATAGTCAAACAACTCCATCCTAACACACTGTTTGAAATAGCGGATTAACTGTGCGGCAGCGCATTACACACCATAAGCAGGTATAACAAATACTATGATAATAATAATAGTAAGTATAACAATAATAATGATAATAATAGTAATAGTAATAATATACATAGCGTTTTTATTAGCATGTTGCCAAACGTTTCTGGGCGGTGATAATTCACACTCTCGTGTATATAACGGAATGCCTACCCTTGGAAGTGCCGACTGAAGAGCTGCCTGCCGGCACTTCATTCAGTCGTTTCCCATGTCATCTTGTCCACTATTGTTCACTCATTTTTTCTTACTTCCTTAATTCTTTCATTTGTCCATACCACAGCCAAACTAGTCTTCTCTTCCGAAAGTTTGGTGATGAGATTATATACGTTTGGGTGTGCAAGAGGTTAGTGTACGTTCACACACACGGACCTCGGTTTATAGTCTCATCAAAGACTGTTTTTGGAAATTGAGTTCAGCAACCAATGTTAACTCTGAGAGAAAATCGTTAAATAAATATTAGCGAACCGCCCAGAGAAACGTGACAAACGAGTCCAAGACAAAACACAACGCGTTTCGACCTTTTAGGTCTTTTTCAGGTAAGACACAAACGAATAGAACAACGAAAATGCACTTATCTTTGATCGCTTTCAGAGTTCAGTGCAAGGAAGAAGGCGTTGAAAGAAGACCTAAGAGGTCGAAACGCCTGTGTTTTTGTCTTGTGACTCGTTTGTTCCACATTTTGTCTGGGCGGTTCGCTAACATTTATTTACGATTTGTTTAGATTTCCGCCTGGAGTCGTCTCACTTTGCAACTTGATCAGAGAGAAAATCCGCCTGTACCGAAACGCCCGGTGGAGATTCAAACCGGCAACCCCAGAATCACCAGGATTACGTGTCCGGCGCTTTAACAACTGAGCTATTCCGAGTTTCTTTTCCTCTACATTAAAATGCTTTTGAAAACGATCAAGAGTGGGTTTAAATTTTCGTCGATTCACCATCATGAGCCTATGGTTGGACACCGAAAGATGTGCCACTCAATGATGGCACGCGCGGAGTTTCTCCGTCATACATGTACGGGTGGGGTTGGGGGTGGGGGGGGGGAGTGGGGTGGGGGTGGGGGGGGGGGGGGAGGGGGTCTCTCATTCGATTGCTGGTCTTATGCGGTGTACATCGTCACGCGTTCATATGATACACAGGCGACCGAAATTTGAAAATAGAAAATTTCTGAAAACCCGACAGTCGTAGATCCAGCGTAGTTGCATTCTTACATTGTCAAAATTAAGTGCCTATGCCGACCACTGTGCACAATCACCACAATTCGAAGGCCGAAATATGAAATTATCGTCCATGAATAACATGACCACAGTTACTGGGTTGATCATCAATATAACTTAGCTCCATTTACCCAGGGAAACATCGCACATCACCAAACATTAAACTATATACAGATCTATATCTATCTACGCCATAGTTTGATGTAAAATGCATAAACTGTCGGCCGATAAAATCAAAATCTTGTCAAAGTATTACCAGAGTTACGGTTATGATCGAAATAACTTACTTCTTTTTAGCCAAGGAAAACATTCTACATCACCAAACTTGACCTATACCACAGATCCAGACATCATTTTGACGACCGTCGTCTCAAACGCGCCATTTGTGACGTCATTGTGTGTGTGTGTGTGTGTGTTGTGTTGTCTTTGATTCTAAAAAACAATCAACTTTAGACAGGAGATGTCTCTGCGAGGACAGGGTAGCAGTTTTCTTCCTGGTCCGTTCCTTTCCCTCCCCCCCCACCCCCCCCCCCCCCCCCATCCCCCCCCCCTCCCCGTCCTGCCCAAATCTTGTCCTTTTCACCCCCCCCCCACCCCCCCCACCCCACCCCCCGTCCATTTGGTCCCATGCCGTCCGTTCCGGTCATTCAAGACCGGTCTTTTACAGCTGTGTCCTGTAACACGTCCGTGCACGTGCTATCTACCAAGAGCAATACATGGCAGGTCGGAATACGGGAAAACCCCATCAGAGCAGGCACCGCATCAGCTGCGGATATAATACGTCATTTTTCACTGGTGATCTAAATTTCGCATGACACCACGTAATTGGGTCCTCCTGTTAACAATAATTATTTAGCAGCAGACCGTGCCCCCAGAAAAAAAAGGGCAACGAGCACATCCAGCAGGAATGATGAGCGTCGCCCAACGGAGGGCAAGCCGCCATATACGACAATACCCGTGAGTTGCCGATACACCAGCGACCTTCGCCCAATACCCGACCACAAACTTTCACGTGGAGATATAAGTTAAAGCTTCAGATCATCGCTAGAGCCGAGCCGAGGGATAGGCACGGAAGAATTCTGGCCGACCGACCGGCTCCTACCCACAGCTTGAGTTTTGCTTTCGGCTCAACTGGAAAAACTGGGGGCCACACAGTCGAGTCTCATCCACTTAAGTGAATGCGTCTCTGACATGTTGATCAAATTTCCTGACCAACACTGCAGGTATCTGTATCCCTTGGGCCTGGTTGACGCCGGGATGGTATTATCAAAAACGTGGAGTGCAGCCCTGTCATTGCAGTTTCAGACTGGAATTGAAAAAATCCGTGTGTCCCCATCATCTTCATCGTCTCTCATCGATTCAGCATTAAACAAAAACAGTCCTCAAGTTCTGTGGCCCTGCTTGCCATGCTCTTATGGTGCCTCAGTTTCGATGTTCTTTACACATCTGTGGCCGGCTCGCGATTAAGCAATTATTGTCGTCAGTAGGGGGCTTAGTAGGTTGGGTGTCCTGGTATGTGGATCAGAACAGGCACCACTGAATACCACCGAAGATGACTACGCAGCAGTGCAGTGTCTCCCTCCCGGTGGGATGCCTCTTTGATATTGTCTGCGCCCTGTAGATGGCCAGTGCCGGGACCCTGGCGGGCTCGATTGGGGCCGAGTCTGTGGACGGGTGTCGAAATGAGCGGCATGGGTTGTTGGCACTGTCACTGAGCTGACACTGAAGATGCGGGAGACAGAAAAAAAAGAACGTGCACTACGATTCCTAGCCATAATAGTCCCAGAGTCACCGGGCCGACACACCCTGCAGATAGTTTTGCCAGGGAAGTCTGAGCAGTGCTCTCGCAGATGACATCCCTTAGAGGCAAACTGAAACGTGACTGTGTGCTCTTTCATTTCAGCTGTCTTTCTTTATCTCCCCGCTTTCTTTATTTAATAGATTCTATTTCAGCTTCGTAGAGTAGCAATTTTCAGCAAATGCCGACGGGTTTCATTTTTCAGCTTATCCAAAACTAATTTACGGTCAGCAGCACTACTATCTCTCACCCTCTCTGCTCCCTTTCCCACATCCTGCAGTTTTGAGCCTGTGTAAAACAAACAGCCTTGGCAGGACTGCCTTCATGATAGACTGATATAGTGGTGTGCGGCTTTTTTTTTTTTTTTTTGATAACAAGTATTTTCATTTTCTTTTGCCCAAAGAACATAAGCTGTATCCTTAACAAGGACGGAGTTCCTACAGTTTGTTCAGTTGGAAAATGGAAGAGGCTATTCATTCTATATAAATAACTGGGGAGAAACACAAGCCCTGTTGACGTATCAAGAGAATCTTTGACGGATTATCAAGCAAGATAGGATGATGTGAACAACAGCTTCTCGACTTGAATCCCCTGTAGTGACAGTGGGCATTGATCAACAACAGGCAGCAAACAACAGAGTAAAACTATCACAGCCCGTCTACAGTTGTGGAGAACCACCCACCGTTAAAATCTGATTATTAGTGGTAGTGTTGTGTGTGTGTGTGGTGTTGGTGTGGGTGTGTGTGTGTATACGCCAACCGGAGCGTGGAGGTGTACATCCATTTGTATAATGTGCTTTTAAAGAAAACAAGATGCCAAGGTTAAAATGCCCGAACGAATACGAGCTTTTTAATGTGAAAGCACGTTGGCGAATGGAATCAAAGCGCTGATAGGAGTACCAGCCCTTGTTATCCCATTGCTGGTTTTCGGAAGGCCACACCCACACACCCACACACACACACACACCACACAACACACCAAACAAACAACAACCCCCCACACACACACACCACACACACACACACACACCACACACACACCCTCTGCGCGTATGAGCGTTGCACATCCACACACACACACACACCCCACACACGCCACACACACAACACGCACACACATCACACCCCCCCACACACACACAC
>JADBJO010028292.1:5000-20308 GCA_016801955.1 Conus betulinus
TGATTTTGTCTTACCCCCTCCTTTTCCTGTGTGTCCCCGCCCACCCCACCACCTCCCATCCTCCCTTCTGCTCTTACCACCTTTTAACTGTGCTTGTCCCATTTTTCGCTAGTCTCTCCATTCTGTGCGCAGATCCAAACAGCCAAGGAGCACTCAGAATATCACTGGAAGAAATGGGGCTATGACAAACCCAATTTTGAGTTTCGCGTCCTCAACGCCGAGCATATGGACGAAACGAACTTCTGTGCTGGTGAATTTGACATGATTGTGTAAGTCTGGGAGGACATGGAAAGGAAGGAATAATACAGGGATGAAAGGTATGGAAGCGCGTGTGTGTCCAAGGCGAAGAGAATAAAGGAAACATTGTGCCAGAAAGTGCAGTGAAAAGGGAAAGTATAAATGGCCGAAATCAATGGTATGACATATGTAAAACTCTATCTTGTAATTTTATTCCAGAACTGAAGCTGTCCCTGCCACTCTTTTTATGACGACCATTCGAATAATTGTCCAAATATTTATGGTTCTGGGTTTCCCTGTATCTTCGAGGCATATTCACATTTTCTTATTATATTCTTCTTAGCTTAGAATGAGCTGATTTATTTATTTACTGATTGATTGATTGATTGACTAATTTCTTTATTTATTTTACTGACTTATCTATTTGTTTACTGATTTTATTTATCTATTTACTTATGTATTCAATTAGTTAGTTAGTTAGTTAGTCAGTTACTTGCTAAGGTGGAAGGGGGAATTAATAATTTCCGGCGGAAAATCAGAACGGAAGCAGATAAGCTGGACTGCCTTATTTTCTGCGCACTTTCGGTGATGTTATAACCACCATACCTCCGCATTCATCCCAAAGCCTGAATCCAGACCTCATGCAGTTGACTGTTTACTGATGGCATCGATCATTTATGAGGGCGTCAGTAAAGCGACCTTCATTATCTGATCTGTAGACAGGAGAATACCTCCTTCAGTGGCATAGCACCCACGCCGCTCATTCTGACCCTCTCGGCACTGGGAGTCCCACAGGGAGCAGTGTTTGTCAAATCGTCACGATGCAACCCATTGGGGGAGACACTGCGCTGCTGCCTGGTCACTTCGGTGGTGTTCAGTGGTGCCTGTTTAGATCCAACATACACCGCCTGAAAAGTCCCCTACTGACGACAATAATTGAGAAGTCGCGGAGCCGGCATGAGTGAACTACCCCTTCAGGGAGCACCACCTACATAATGTAACGAAAGCCCCCATAAATATGCCGATACCGGTAACCCCGTCAGAATCAAACCAAGGCCGTGGATGTGGAGAGGACATTAAAACGGAGGTCACCTCGAGAAACACGGTATAGAGGGCCACAGAATTTGAGACTTTTCTCAATGCTGACCGATGAGGGTGATGAACATGAGGCTACGGATTTCCATTCCGGCCTGAGACTGCACGACAGCGCTGTATCTACGTTTACTTCCATAAGATATCCCAGCTTCAATCAGGCCTGAGAGATACAGACACCTACAGAGGTGGTCTCGAAATTTGATCAACGCTCTCAGAGACGCATCCATTTAGTGAATGGAACACGACTGTGTGGTCCCAGCCTTTCCAGTTAAGCTTATAGCAAACTCCTTTGTGTAGGAGCCGGTCGGGGTTAAAAAAAAAAAATCCCACATGGCTCTGATGGGGATCGAATCGACGACCTCCCAGCAGGGAATATGCAACGCTAATCACTTCACCAGGGCAGCTGGTATGTTTTTAATTTGAACAGTACAGAATGGAAGAGCGAATGTTTGACCCTCTTAAGATATTCCAAGGAAAGGGAGCGAAAGGAGTTGGTGTTAGACTCTCGTGACATTTGCTGTTGAAAGGAATCAAGAGTTGGTGGATGAATGTCCGAGGATATTCCACAGACAGGAACTAGAGGCGTGAGCTGTTGACTATCGTAACTCATTCGGGGAATGAAATGCCAAGAGCTGGTGCTTGCCCCAATACTTTTTAAAGGAAAGGAATGAACAGTGTGGATGTGTGATCTTACCGAGACATTTGAGGGAATCGAATATAAAAGACTGGACGTTTGAATTGGTAAGATATTCCGTGGAAGGTGGACGTTGCGGGGTGCAAATGTGAAAAAGAGATGGACTTCCACAAGATATGTATGAGAATCTGAGCGAGTCTGTTTTGGGTAGTATCATCGCGAAAAAGAGATGGACTTCTACAAGATATGTATGAGACTCTGAGCGAGTTTGTTTTGGGTAGTATCATCGCCCACATGTTATTTACGAGCGAATGAGCGCTTATGATTGCGCGCGCGTGCGTACGTGCGTGTGCGCATGTGTGTGTGTGTGTGTGTGTGTGTGTGTGTGTGTGTGTGTGTGTGCAGGTCTAACGGGGGTGTTCTGCGTAATGCCTGGCAGGGAACGGGCATTCAGATCGGCATACACATTGCTCAAGGTTAATATATATATATATATATTTTTAATTTCTATTTTTCTCTCCTTCCAAAAATATAACATTTCACACAGATTTACAGCATTTCACGTCATAGTGCACAAACACAACACCATTTATGCTTCAACAGCCAAGCATTGACATTTTGGCCGGGTACCCAAACAGTTTTTCCGTACCATGTGTTAACATATTTGTAGGGGAGAGATTTTTCAAAAGTTGATTAAATACAGAACAAAAAAAAAAAAGGGGGGGGGGGGGGGGGGAAGCCAAAAACAAAGGAAACAAAACAACAAAAGAGAGAGAGAGAGAGAGAGAGAGAGAGAGAGAGAGAGAGAGAGAGAGAGAGAGAGAGAGCACCAACAAAAACCCACCAGCGGATCCAAACGTGCATGCATGTTAAGTGACACAGAGACAGACTCGTCCCTAAGCATATACATCAAGTCCAAAAGTTACACTTCTATTAAAGATTGGTATAGTTGCTATTTTTCATGCAGTTTTTTTGACTTTGGACTTTACGCTTTTCGCAACTTGCTGTTACAAGTTATATCTTGTCTTGAAATAATGTAGAAAGCTTATCAAAATTGGAAGTATTTTCTCGCATTTGCATTTATAGATAAAACATTTTCCAAGAAGCAGTATGAAGTCAAAGGTTTTATCACTCTGAAATGATTTGCATGCCAAAGTAATACCCATTCAACAGACAAATTCAAAGAAGCTGTATGCTGACACTTCTCATTCATTATTGCTTGAAGTTGTTGCCATAAATGTGCCGCGTGTTCACAAAACCAAAACAGATGCTCAATGTTTTTCCCTTTCTCTGTCACAGAATGTGCAATGATCACGCAGTTCAACTCTCATTTTTGACAACACAATATCTGTACCAAATATACGGTGTAGAATTTTTATCTGAAACAATTTATGTTTTGTTTCTTTTAATGTTCGTATCTTTTTCAAAAATGATATTCCATTTCAATTGCTGGTCAAGTTTTTCATTCCACTTGCTGCAAAAAGTAGGGTTTATGTTGTCACACAGAAAGGCATCATAGTAAATACGTGCCCCTCTGCTGCCTGAACAGATAAGTTTCCACAACTTAGACATTTCTTCATGCTTGTTATTTGTCATTGTTACTGCAGTTTTCCGAAGATATGCGTTTTTACCTCCCTTAACAATCCAGTGTACGAAATAAAGTCAATGCAAAATTTACATTTGTAATTGAACTCTGTATATGGCAAAAGTATGCCATTTTCTTGCATTATGTGTACGATCTTGTATACACTTTTGTCGAACAGACTTTGATTAAAAAAAATGTTTTTTGTTTATCTTAATGTTTTCATTATAAAATATATTTTCGGAACCAATTTCTTCGGAAATGCAGGGTATAATCCTTTGGCGAAATTTTTTTATATGCCTCAAATACATCAGCCCCAAATTTATTTCTGGATAATTGGCCTAGAGGAAGACTATAACCATTATTTTTTTCTAGATGATATATTTTTGGACAACTTGCCAAAGTAATACTTTTCCACTTGTGAGACGATATTCATATTTTTTCTAATCCATGCAAGTTTTAATGCAAATATATATTCTTTTATTCTTGGCACACCAAGTCCTCCATTCATTATATTTTCAACTACAGTTTTCCTGTTTATACGATCCGTTTTTTCTATTCTAAACAAATCGAAATACTAAGTTTTGAAAAGCATTAATTACATTATCGGGAGGATTTCGAAGTAGAATCCATAGATGAATTAGTTTGGACAAGATCAAAGACTTTATAACAGCCACCCTGCCAAGTGGAGTAATCTGTCTCTTTAACGATACCTTAAATAGTATTCTTATTTCAAGAAATCTAGCCTGCATGTTTATTTCTGAACAGTCAGCGACATCATGGTAAATAAGATACCCAGGATTTTTTTAACTGTGGTGGATTCCACTGAATTCGTGAATGTTGCATGTAGCGAATCGTCGATTTTTTCCTACTGCCAGCCATATTGCATTGTTTGTTTTTTCTGTGTTTAATATCAAATGTGATTTTCTTTCAAACATATCAACTGTTATCAGAGTTTCCTCAGAAGTCACTCTGTCACCTTCAAGCATAATTCCTGCATCGTCCGCATGTTGTGAAATTCTGAGTTCTGTATGGTTTAATTTGGATCCCTTTTATAATTCTATTATCTCTCCACAAAATGGCAAGGATTTCGACACACAAATGAATATTGAATATGTAGAGTGAAACTGGGTCACCTTGCCTCCACCCATGACCTACAGGAAACCAACCAGATGCCTGGCCATTCGCAGTTGACTTAATGTCATTATGGAAAGTACTTGTCCATTTACGTATATTTGGTCCTAAACCGAATGCTACAAGTACTTTATTCATGAATCCCCAGTCAAGGGAATCGAAGGCTTTCTCGATATCTAAACCTAACAGCAAACCAGGCAGTTGGTGTGTTTCCAAGTAGTTAAATTAAGTCATAGATTAATCTAGTATTATCTGCGATATATCTATTAGCCATAAGTTATGTTTGGTCTTCATTGATCAAACTTGGACGAATCATTTTAGTCTGTTCGCAACACATGCTGACCCTATCTTACAAACAACATTTAAAAGAGTAATTGGCCTCCAGTTTTTGACGGCATTTCAAGATTTATCCCCTTTAGGAATACACACTTATAATTCCTTCCTTTTGTGTGGTGGGACAACTCGCCTAGTTTAAAGCTTTCATTTTAAGATCGCACAACGAATGTTCCAAGTGATGGCAAAAAAAAAGTGTGTGTGTGTGTGTGTGTGGGGGGGGGGGGGGGGGGGGGGGGGGGGGGGGGGGAAGGGAGGGGGGGGGGGGGCTCAAGGTCTTTCTTAGTTTCGAACACTCGCGATTTATCACTTTTTGATTTACCTGTGTTACGAAGTGAATCTATTTAATGTGCGGGTGTGCAAGCGTTTTTGCGTGCGGTTTTGCCTGCATGCGTGCGTGCGGCCATGTGTGTGTGTGTGTGTTTGTGTGTGTGTGTGTGTGTGTGTGTGTGGTGTGTGTGTGTGTGTGTGTGTGTTTGCGTTGTTGTTGTTGTGTGTTGTGCTGTGTTGTGGTTGTTTTGTGGTGTGGTGTGGTGTGGTGTGTTGTGGTGGTGGTGGTGGTTGTGGTGGTGTGTGTGTGTGTGTGTATGTGTGTGTGTGTGTGTGTGTGTGTGTGTGTGTGTGTGTGTGTGTGTGTGTGCGTGCAAAGTCAAGTGTGTGTGCAAGAGTGTGGTTTGGGTGAGTCTTAATCGTTAACTATGAAGTTCTGTCCAAGAAATTGTGAAAACACAAATCAAGTATGGGGATAAGGATGAATATTTCTATGTTCTTACAGGGTCTGTCGAGCTACCCATTGCGTGAAGATGCTAACGGACTGCAAATATTGTTAAGCTGTGACATACTACCTTCTTCTTCTTCTTCTTCTTCTTCTGGTCCTTTCTTCTTCTTCTTCATCTTCTTCTTCTTCTTCTTCTTCTTCTTCTCTTCTTCTTCTTCTTCTTCGTCTTCTTCTTTTGCTTAACTCAGCGGCTGTAAGTGACTTATCAAGCTTAAAACAGAATAAAGCACAAGAGGTTGGTCTTAGTTCATATAAACCATGGGGTTTACAGTTTTCAGATTTAAAGCGTGTTGAACGGGAACAAATTTAGGAGTTGAATATACGTTTAAAATGATGATGAATGGCCTGAAGATTCATGACACGCTTGATTCCGGATAACTGATGTACTCGTTTAAATAACAATTCACATAAATGTCGATGCGACAGAACAAAGCAAGTTTGTTATCTATATGTACACCAATGACTCGGTGAATTCCGGCTATTTCAGTCTATTGATCACTGAAAATCAAGCAAACAAACAAACAAAAAATCTACAACAGCTGTGTTATGTTTTCGTTATGGTGTTTTTTATGTACATCTTCTATGTTTTTTTTCTCTTTTTTTTTTTTTTTTTTACGACGATTGGGCTTAATTTTCTACGTGTGCGAAAACGTGTGTGTTCGTCTGTCAAGAGCTCGAGAACTTGGCCACGTGGATCATTGTATCTCTTTCGATGGATTCTTGAGTCTGTACTTGTGTTTCTATGTATATATTTTCAAATTTTGTGTTATGAAAGAGAGAGAGAGAGAGAGAGAGAGAGGAGAGAGAGAGGGGAGAGAGAGAGAGAGAGAGAGAGAGAGAGAGAGAGAGAGAAGTGGGCAACAGCAGACTTAAAAGTATAACAGGTTCTTGAGGGGAAATGATGAATACGTTCACAGTGTATCTGTCAGATAACGGAAGCTTGTATAACTCGCTCCAGTATTAGTTTGCTCTCTCTCTCTCTCTCTCTCTCTCTCTCTCTCTCTCTCTCTGTGTCTGTGTGCGTGCGCGCGCGCGCGCGCGCGCGCGCGCGCGCGCGCGTGTGTGTGTGTGTGTGTGTGTGTGTGATTTCTAGTCAATTTGAGTTTTTTAAAGTGCTTGAAATAGAATTCAACTCCATTAGAATTGCTGGGTCTTCGCAGCCTGGTGGCCAGCTTCGCTTCAGTGATGTCATGGCTGAAAAGGACTCCCCAGAACAATGCAAAGACAACGAAGTCCTCTGGTGTAAGTGGACCCACCCGCGCGCATGTGTGTGTGTGTGTGTGTGTGTGTGTGTGTGTGTGTGTGTGTGTGTGTGTGTGTGTGAGAGAGAGAGAGAGAGAGAGAGTGCGTGTGCGCGTGCATGCGTGAGTGTGTGTGTGTGTGTGTGTGTGTGTGTGTGTGTGTGTGTGTGTGCGTGCGTGCGTGCGTGCGTGCGTGCGTGCGTGCGTGCGTGTGTGTGTGTGTGTGTGTGGTGTGTGTGTGTGTGTGCGAATATGAGAGAGAGAGAGAGAGTGTGTGTGTATGTGTGTGTGTGAGCGCGCGCGCGCATATGTGTGTGTGTGTGTGTGTGTGTGTGTGTGTGTGTGTGTGTGTGTGTGTGTGTGTGTTTCTATATGTGAAGGTAAGTCAAGTCAAAATGGTCTTTATCGAGTGTTATTGATTCAACGCCCAACTTACTCTGAAGTGAATGAAGATAAATGATTGCTCGTTCATTTTCGTTATCCTGAGTGTTTTGCATCTTGCTTGAGGAAGACTTAAGAGGTCAAAACGCGTCGTGTTTTGGCTTGTGATTCTTTTGCCTACGTTTTCTTCGCGGTTCGCTGTTAATTACAGTTAAAATTTATTAATAACACATTAATACGGGGGGGGGGGGGGGGGGGGGGGGGGGGGGGGAGAGAGAGAGAGAGAGAGAGAGAGAGAGAGAGAGCTTGAGTTTCAGCAATCGAGTAAGCATACTTGTCCGATAATTTTTCTAGCAACTTCCTTTTCAGTGCTCTTTTCAAAGTTTAGTCTAAGAGGGACGTAATTTTAAAGATGACAAATTGTTCCATGGCTTCCTCCAGAATATGGTTCACTTGATTTGTTCTTGTAGAGATTGGGCCTGGAAAGGGAAGCTTGTATCAGTGTCTATTTTCATTGATCACAAAGTTGTGGGAAAATTTTCTTTCGAGCTCTTCCCTCCACTACACCGTTGCATACATAAACATTTCTTGAAGAAGAGTATCTTTTTGAATAGTAGAATATTTGGTGTTTTAAATTCGTTCCCTGGCAGAGTAGTTGATATCCGCTTTATTATCTTTAAAGTGCTTTTATACTCTGTGTATGTGTGTGTGTGTGTGTGTGTGTGTGTGTGTGTGTGTGTGTGTGTGTGACAGCCGAAGGCATCGCCGGGGCCATGAGGAGTGACAGCCTGGCTGTTATGGCCCAGGCAGCAGGGTTCACCACTCCCCACCTGACCTCTGCGGCCCCCATAGACATCGCCAACCAGGAGTACCAGAACATGCTGGGTCAGTGAGGTGTGAGGGGGCGGCAGGCAACTGCAATTCAAAACAAAAGAGAGAGAGAGAGAGAAGCGGAAGCGGAAGTTTATTCTGTATAGGCCATAGCCCCTTCTGAAGGGTGTACAATACATGGGACAATACACTTTGCATAAACAGCAAATAGGTAGACATTTACATCAAATGACATGACAGTTGGGCATTAATCCATTCTGAGTTGGTAATCTAAGAATACTTTAGCTGAGTAGTATAGTACGTCTTTTAAGTGCTTTATACAAATATATGCAAACATTCTTCAATATTATTTCGTTCCGATTTGCCATGAGCACTACAACTTTAAACGGGCAGGAGCTTTTTAGATATCTAGGGGGGATAAAAATCATTTCGTAAATCTTGGAAGACAGGCCAGCACAGCAAAAAATGTTGTTCATCCTCTTTGGCATTCTAACATAATGGACATATAATAGCATCTTCATCAACATTAGTATACCGATTCTTCTGTGTGGATATATCCACTATATTCCAAATCTCATTCTTGCCATATAGGTCTTCAAATGTCAATGACCAGCAAAAGATACGCTTCACAATTCTCAGATGATTTAATGTTTTATAAAAAGCATACATGTCACTGTTTTGAACGTGTTCCTCCCATTTTTGCCATCGGTTATCATCAACCTTTGACGTAGTTCTTTTAAAAAGATATTGACATTTTCCACACCTTGACTGACCCAGACGAACCCGAACCCATTTTGATGCAAAAAATCTCGCATGTCAGACGCCCATTTTTTCTTAGCTTTTAATTCTTAAAGTAAACAACATTTCATACGCCTTTTATGGTAATCTTTTCTCATCCATAAGTAGGATTTTCAACCAGTAACTAATGCATCATAAATAGGAGTTGATGTACATAGGATACCGACCTGTGTCCACATAAACGAAATCATTTGGCGGTTTAGGTTGCACTCCCAAGAATCTTTTTAAAGCAAACAAGTGAACTTTTTCTATTTCAGTAACAGCTCTATCCATACCCCATAACTCCGCTCCATACTGAGCAATTGGTTGGACTTGCGCATCAGAAAGTTTAAGTAACACAATCAAAGAGGTGTTATTAAGC
Source organism: Conus betulinus (assembly GCA_016801955.1). Lineage (NCBI taxonomy): Eukaryota > Metazoa > Mollusca > Gastropoda > Neogastropoda > Conidae > Conus > Conus betulinus. Next base: position 14,406 of record JADBJO010028292.1, read on the forward strand.
ATATACAATTTTTTTCAATATACATAGTATCGCATGTTTTGCTCTGCTCGCAGGGTCTTGACAGGCAGGTGAAAAACTTAGATGGGTAGTGAAATAGATGCCAAGATATTTGTAACAATTCACAACACCCATTGCCTCGCCATTTGCAAACCATCTCTCCCTTGCTGCCAGGTATCCACCTTTCCGAAAAAAAAAAACTACAATGCGGCTATTTCCTTACTTACCTTAAGTTGAAGACTTGCAGCTGTATTATTTAACTGGGTTTGGAGTCCAACAGGAGTTTCTGATAACAAAGCAATATCATCAGCTAGTAACAAGATAAATAATTCGAAGATTCCAGTGACAGTGTGGCTCCATGATGTCCCTTGTTAATTATTTCTGAGGCCAATTCATTTATGAATAGCGAAAATAATACAGGACTGCAGGCATCTCCCTGTTTCACACTCTGTGTGCACAAAATACAGTCTGTGAGTTTATTGCCAGGTCTTACTTTTGCTTTCACATTAGAATACATACTTTTTATACACTTAAACAGCTTCCCTTTAACACCATTCTTTTGAAGACCTGGCCATAAAAGTTTCCTTGAAATGGAATCAAAGGCCTTCTCAAAATCAATAAAAGCAACGTGGAATTTACGACTTAATGAAAACTGCTTCTGTATAATTGCTAATAATGTAAACATGTGGTCCACTATAGAGTATCCTTTCTTAAAACCGCCTGATATTCGTCAGTGATATCATACTGTTCTACCTACATCTGCAACCTGTAGTTTATATTAGAACGATATAGCTTGCTACCAATGTCACAAAGTGACACTCCTCTGTAGTTGCCAGGATCACTAGCATTCCCTTTTTTAAACAATGGTACTATTTGATTCCACCCAGCCTTCAGGGTACATTCCTCTGTCAAAAAGAGCATTGAAAAAATTAACAAGGAACTCGACAATGGTCTTGCCACCATTTCTAAACATTTCTCTAATTAAAGCCATCTGGACCAGCATATATGCGTTTTTCAAGTTCTTTATAACTACTATAACTTCTTCTTTGGAGATTGGGTCATCCAGAAAACTAATTCCATCCGTGCTTTCCGAATAATTTACTGTTTCTGTGTCTCTTGTGCTGTCAACATCTTTTTCAATGAGGCTTTTGAAATGTCTAAGCCACTCGTTAACAGAAATCGCATTATGTGTGCGCGACAACTTGAATGACACACTATGTACATTAGGCCAACAATCATTGGTATCATTCACCGAATTAACAAGATTATGTAATAAACAAGTGTTGCATTCTTTTTCCTTCTTCTATAATAGCTTCTTATATTCTCTTCGAGATTTACAATAATTCGACCTGTCAGTGACATCCAATATTCTGCGAAATATTCTTAGAAGGTTTCTGGCAGACATGTTGGCTACTTGACATTCTAGGTCAAACCACGCATCGTTACGTGTTCTTTCATCAGTTCTGATCCTTGTTTTCATACACTCTGCTCGTTTTCTCATACAGTTGTTAAACGTATTCAATGCCAAGTTAATATCCATATCTATGAGGTCGATTGCTGCTCTAAATAAAGATTTAGTACCTTCATGTTCATCAGCGCGTGAAATAAATAAGCATTCTGTTCCCGCCAGACAAAATTTTCAATAAGCGTGCAATTTCCAATCACATTATTTTGATCCCTATGAAGGAGAAAAAGAAAACACCCGAGGGTGCTAGGGAGGACCCAGAGAAGCACTGTCTTCACCTGCCTTTAGAGCAGTCCTGTACCACCCTTGGAGGCCTGCGCTGTGTTGACGATGGGGTACAGGCACGCGCAGGACGCTCCATTAAGATATCAAGGGACATAACTGCTCCGGAACAGAGGTAAATCAGACTACAGGATGCAACTCATAACAGCCTTAAAGTAGCGTCCCCATGGGTGTACCAGCCCGTATTTCATGACTGCAAAGCCCACCGGCAAAAAACACCACCCTCCAGCTGTCGAGCACACCCCACAGACCCAACCACATTATTTTGATCCCTATGAAGTTCATCGTCCTGAAAAAAGTTCACTTGAAATTCTGAAGACAAGTGGTCGGACTCAATGCGTTCTTGTACATACATAGAACATAATGACATAATAATACATAAAGATCAACAGAGGCCAAAAAATAATCATTAGCACTATTACCTGTGTCAGAAACGTATGTGAAACGACCTTGACGGTCGCCATTAATACTCTCCGTTTAAAATGCTTAATTCTAGAGCTGTGCACATGCTTAGTAAACACTTACCATGTCTATTTAATACTTTGTCTTCCGACTCCCTTTTAACACGAAAAGAATATTTTTTTATGCGTGCACTATAAACATTGCTATTAGCACCTGTATCCTTACCGATATTAGAAGTTCTGCTGTTAAGGTCTCGCGCTCACAAGAATGTACATATCAGGAAATCCAAAGACCTTTTCTGAGAGAATATCCTCTAGTGCACGTATACCATTATCAACATCAAAATACGAGTAGTATGGTGACTTTTCCGGGGGGTACATATGTACATACATACAAAACATCTTTGGTCAAATGAAGTAGACTTCTAGAAATTACAAACATGATAACATTGTTGTAATCAACATCAATTGCTTTCACACATTGCAAAAGTTCTTTTATCACAAGACAAATTATTCCCCCTGATCGTCTTCCTTGATGTGTGAATTGTAAAGCAGGTTTACAGAAAATGTCATGGGTATGAAAAGGAAAAGGTTGTAAACAATCAACGAAAGTTTTCAACAAGACAAACCATGTCAAACGATGTTACATAAGAGAGAAAGTTAGGATCACCAATCTTCGACAACAATCAATTGACATTCCAATGTAAAAAAAAATGACAAACGATTTCCATCCACACACTCGTTATTCCTTTCTCGCTCTCGTACACATGCACCCTTCTTCTGCTGTGTACAATTCTCACCACCACTCTCAAAATGCACATCATCAACACCGGTGGCGGAAGGCAACGTGTTCAGACTATTCTCGTGCACGCAAACCGGAGCTGACATGGCTGCGGTGTCATCTTCTGTCACAAGCTCACGGGGGAACAACGCCACTTGCACGTGAATACATTCTGTCAGAACTAGAGGAAGGCCGTGACTCTATTTTTTTTTTGTTCCCTCTGCGTTATGTACAACTTTAGTAACACATTTTTTTTAAAGACATAACAATGTATACCGTTCTTTACGTATGCTAGGGCCGGCCGTATTCCTATGGTATTGGTATTAGGTTTTGTTGATGATCCAACACAAATTTCTTTCCGTCAATTATTAGGTGGTCAAAAACCATTGTCGTCTTCTTATTTTCTTTTCTGGCTGTCTTAGATGAGGGACACGTTTCCGTCGAATCTCCCTAACCCGCGCGGAGAAATCTTCCCCAATGAATATGTTGCTGCCCCGAAAGTTACTTCTCGTACAAAGAATTCTTTCCTTGTCCTAAAAAAAAGGCCAATAATAGGGGGATCTTTCTTTTTGTTGAGTCTGTGGCGTCGGTCAAAGTCAATGTCCTGTGTCGGGTCCAGTTTGTCCGTCAGTAGATCTATAATCACACCTTCACATTGCTCTTTAGTTTCGTTTTCCTGCCGGTGGATACCATGAAAGATGACAGTATTTATTTTGGACCGTCCCTCCAAGTCGTCAGCCTTCATTTCTAAGTTCTCAACCTTTTTCCCACAGTCTTTCATTTTTGTTCTTTCAGAGTTTGATTTTCACTTTTAAATTTATCACTTCCTCTTTCAGTTCAATTATCTCTTCCCTTAGTCCAGCAAACATGTCTTTAACTGTTGGATATCTTCCTTCACTTTGTTGACCTTACTATGATGACTCGCCATGATGTCCTTCAGCGTCGGGTCACCGGCTGTCCGTGAAGGGGAACAAGCTCCAGCAGAACCGTCACTGGTGCTCTTCAAGCGGGACTGCCGAAGACTTTCCACCTTTCCGCCAGATCCAGGTCCGGGGTTCAGCTCCACATCTCCACAGCAATGTAGAAAAAAAACGCCGGCGTATAAATAGGCCAGGAGCAAGCCAACCATGACACCGTGTACCCGTTTGCGTAGTTTTAGTGTCCGAAAGAACGTGGCTTCCTTCTTCACCACTCGTCGAGCCATGAAATGTATGAAGACCGGCACAAATCCTCCGCACACTGACCGAAAACTTAGAGTAGCTTCCGGCATGATGACGACCAGGTACTCTCCAGGTTGATGTAGGGGCTCAGATCAGAAAACCTTCACTTAAACGTTGCAGCTACTGTCAGTCAGTGTCAACAATAATTCGCCAGCCGGAAGTGATCCCTGGAAGTGAGAGAGACAGAGAGAGAGAGAGAGAGAGAGAGAGAGAACCCTGTTCTCCCCTCACCGTCCACACACAGACACGCAATACGCTAGGACTGATATTTCCGTCGCAACCTAAAACGTTCAACTGGTCCCTGCTAAACTAAGTCACGCACGTGAGTTTTAACAAAGACATTTTTTAAGAAAAGAAAACACAAGAGTACTGAGAAAAGAAAAAGAAGAACAAAGACAAAAAAAAAAAAAAAGAAACACAAAGGTGAAAAGAAGAAGAAGAAAAAAATAAGCCCAAATATTTATAGAAATAGCTGATACCTTCACGTTAGGGCCTGTATACGTATATCTCACATTACAGCATTATTGCACATTTGATCGAAAAAATGTAAATTTTCTTCCTAGCGCGCATTGTTCATGCACGCACGCACGCATTGTTTGATAGACATAATTGTGATTTCTCAATTTAAAAAAGACATTGTTTATGTCTTTTTGGAGACATCCAACTGTACAACTGTTGTTGTGGTCTCAATAGACTTTATAATTTCTCAATTTAAAAAAAAGCAAACATCATTTGTGTCTTTTTGGAGACTTTTAACTGAAGATTTTTTTTTGTTGAGCTTGTGGTATTGCAAATGTACTCTGAAGTATTACACTTTTTTATGACTTGCGAGTTGACTTCAGCGTGGTGACAGCCCTGACACGGCCCTTTGTGGTCGACTGGGCTATAAGCAGCATTACTTTACTTTACCCCCCCCCTTCCCCCATTAACTGTTTTTGCCGTTATACACCATCACCACCACCCTACCATCCATTGTCTCTGCCCCTTCCCACCCTACACCTCTCCTGTCTTATCCTTCATATCCCTCTGTTTAATCCTATCTTCTTATCTCCCTCCTCTTCCACCCACTGCACGCCACTAACTGCGATAGTGACAGTTGCCTTTGAACGTATGTGACTGGTCTCATCATGCTTATTTCTCTTCGACCAGCTTCGATTCCCGACATGACTTCGCTTTGGCAATATTGTTGCCTGAAAAAAAGCGATCGTCTAGCACACAAGAATTGCACTTTTTTTCTGCCCCAGAACACCAATAAGTCACCATGCTAAGTCCGAGATCAGACGAAAACTGCAGATTTGGTTAAAGTAAAAGTACAGAGACACATAGGAGACATTTTTATATCTTGGATGTTAAAATGGGTCAGTGTTATTTGAGAGGGTGTGTTGTTTGTGATGTGGGCTACACATTAGTGTTGGGTTCTTGGGTTCACTCTTCTCCCCACACCTGTGTGGTCACAGAGCACGGGCGGTTCGCGTGTGCCGGGTGGCGGGTTTTAAAACGGATCCTTCTCGAGCCAAAGGTGCCAATAAAGGGTCGGATGAGTTCCCTTGGGACGTGGATCTCGTCTCAAGGTGAGCATTAAGCGGTGCATACGTCTGTCTGTCTGTCAGTCTGTCCGTTTGTCTGTGTGTGTTACAGAATGTGTGTGGGTGTGTGTTGTGTGTGTGCTGTGAGAGAGAGAGAGAGAGAGCGGGGTGGGGGTCGGGGTGGGGACTGGGTTGGCTGTTTCCAGCTAGTCGACGATTGCACGAAGCTCA
>JADBJO010028293.1:0-20308 GCA_016801955.1 Conus betulinus
CTTCACGCGAGCAGCCAGCTGACCATATGTTATATAAATTGCGAGTTGAGATGTTACAGCTGATAAGCATAATATACAAGATGGCAGCTCAAACTAGCACTTCGATGACGCTCCCGTTTTCAAGCGTTACACAGTGCTTGATGTTTTAGATGACGTTCTTAAGTATCAAGACAGTGATGAAGAAGACCTTTGAGGATCGGATCCTTATACTAGCGATAAGGAGGAGACGGATTGCTGGTGATGACTGGCTTCATTGTTAGTTGCACAAGACAGCAATGAATACAACGCCGCGAGCGAGGGTGACGAAGCGGAAATAGCTGAACCCGTGCCATCAACAAGCCCTGCACGCCCTCCTGTCATGACCGGAGAGGGTCGTGGACGTGGTAGGGGCTCAGCATGACGGCGAGGATCCTGTGGAGGTGGCCGGGGGGCATGGCATGGGGCGTGGTCAGTCCCAGCCTTGGTGGTGTTTTCACTGGGAATCCTGGTATGGAAGTCAACTGTGCCAATTTTAGGCTGCACAAAGCTCCAGTTTTCAGTTCCTTCATGGCCAGAAACCAGATTCAGGCAAGAAGAAGCTTTTTTTTTCCTTCCATTTTTGTTTGTTACTACTTGATTCTTCATTCCTCCACTATCTATTTTCTGTATTTCTCTTCTTTGCCATATTCCTACTGAAATCACATATCTATGGCAAATAATGACTGTGTATGGATAGGTGGGGTGTGTGTGTGTGTGTGTGTGTGTGTGTGTGTGTGTGTGTGTGTGTGTGTGTGTGTGTGTGTGCGCGCGCGTGTGTGCCTAAGCATTGTTTATTTCTGTATGCAAATTTTCCATATAAGTTTGTTCATTTTGTAATGCACAGAAGCACTCATCCACAGCAGTTTTTTTTTTTTATTTTTTATTTTCTGTGTGTGCCATTTTGGTGTTTTTACATTCATGTGTGTGTGTGATACTGTTAGTGTGTGTTTGTGCATATGTGTACATGTGTGTGTGTGTGTGTGTGAATGTGTGTGTGTGTGTGTGTGTGTGTGTGTGTGTTAGTTATTGTGTGTGTGTGTGTGTGTGTGTGTGTGTGTGTGTGTGTGTGTGTGTGTGTGTGCGCGCGCGCATGCCCAATTGTGGATCTGCTTACTCTGTGTGTGGTGTGTGTGTGTGTGTGTGTGTGTGTGTGTGTGTGTGTGTGTGTGTGTGTGCGTGCGTGCGTGTGCCAGTGTGTGTGTGTGTGTGTGTGTGTGTGTGTGTGTGTAAAATCGTGTGTGTGTGTGTAAAATGTGTGTGTGTGTGTGTGTGTGTGCCAAATTGTGGGTCTGCTTACTGTGTGTGTGTGTGTGTGTGTGTGTGTGTGTGTGTGTGTGTGTGTGTGTGTACTGTGTGTGTGTGTGTGTGTGTGTTGTTTGTTGTTGTTGTCTTCAATTTAACGTCTATCCACATAGTGATATTAGACGGGGGGAGGGGAGGGGGAGGGAGGGGATCGGGGGGGAGGAGGAGGGGAGGGGGACCGTATTGTGTGTGTATGTGTTTAGGTCTCTTTGATAAGGGGGAGAAAAAAAAAAAGGTCAGAAAAATGAGCATTAACAACAATTACAATCACTAGTCGTGTGTGTGTGTGTGTGTGTGTGTGTGTGTGTGTGTGTGTGTGTGTGTGTGTGTGTGTGTGTGTGCGTGTGTGCGCCAATTGTGGGTCTGCGTACTCTGTGTGTGTGTGTGTGTGTGTGTGTGTGTGTGTGTGTGTACTGTGTGTGTGTGTGTGCGTGCGTGTGTGCCCAATTGTGGGTCTGCTTACTCTGTGTGTGTGTGTGTGTGTAAAATTGTGTGTGTGTGTGTGTGTGTGTGTGTGTGTGTGTGTGTGTGTGTGTGTGCCCAATTGTGGGTCTGCTTACTTATCTGAAACTTTTATCTGTATTTCAGATTCTTCTTCAGTTTCTACAGTGTTTGGTGTTATAACAAATGTGTGTGTGTGTCTTTCTTTTTCTTTTCAACAGACAACTGTTTATTTTTTTCCTTAGACTTTTTTCCCCATGGTTGTCATTTTGAACATTTACCAATAAGTATTATACTATAACAATTTGGACCACAGGGTGAGCACTGCTAACCAGCGAAGGCAGGTGTGTTTTCAAACGCTGCACGAGTAATTAGCCTATTTTAACTAATTACTTGCCGATCATCAAGTAAAATGCAGCAACTTTAGCAGTGCAGCTACTGCCTTACCATGTGAGCCCACTTTGGACTTAATAAGTGAAGAAATGTGTGTGCACTAGAGGAAAATAATGATGTTTGACTTCGTCAGTCAGTGTAGCCATGGATCGACATGACGGTGATCGGAAACATAAACAACGGTCGGGGATCACAATCGGGTTCAAACTCATCGGATACCTCTGCATCAAAAACCAATGAAGTGACTGATAGTAAGAGTACCCCGAAGAAGCAGAAGGTATCAGGAAAAAAAGCCAACATCAGTCAAGGAAACGTTGCTGAAATTCGCTTACAAGCTGATGATAGAAGAAGAGGACATGATGGGCGACAAGGGGGACGACTACCATTTGTTGGACTCGGAGAGTTCCAACTCAGTCTTTTCCCCTGATGGAAACTCCAACCCCTTTCACCCTCGCGATCGGGGCATCAGTACTGAAGACCTGATGCTGAACAGTGCGCCAATGGAGCAGAAATCTCCAAGTTGACCAGTATGGTGGATGAGTTGAGGGCCGCCCTGTTAGCAGACAGAGAACGACAAGCTGAAGAGAGAGGTGACTGAGGTGAAGAAGAGGGAGGAGCTGATGAAGACCCAGCTTGCTGAAACCAGGCACCTTGCGGAGCTGGCTGACCACCAAGTGGAGGACCTGTAAGCCTACGTGCGCAGAAACAACCTGCACATCTATGGCTTGAAGGAGGAGAGTGGTACCGAGGAGACATCGCAGCAGTGTGAGGACAAAGTGGTCTCTCTCTTCAACAACAAACTGAAACTGAAAGTGAAAAAAGAGAGGACATGGAGGCTGTTTCACCGTGTGGGTGCCAACCAGTGACAACGCAGATCTTCGGGATCCTCAAACCCAGTCGAAGAAACCCCGCGAGAGGGATTATTGTGCGTTTTGTTTCGCGGCGGCGTGTGCGAGACTCTGTGTGCTGTTTTCCTGAAAGTGTCTGAAAGGCACAGGAACAATTATAGTTGAGGATCTCACAGTCACTCCCCGTGCATACTCTTTGCTGTGTAATGTTAAGAGTGACACAACCGTTTACCAACAGGCATGGACCAAAAACGGCAATGTGATCATGAAATCTGTGAGTGGGAAGATCGTTACTGTCAAATCTCTTTCCGATTTCAGGCATTAAGACCAACGCGTCATGTGGTCGCAACATAAGTAGGACTGCTTTGAAGTAGGCCTACGTACAGCATTGTCTGCTACACATGTAAAGTAACTACTTTGAACCTGCATGTCCCTTTTTTTCTGTAACTACTGGTCTGGGTTGGTGTCTCTATGAAAAAGACATTTTCCTTGCATGATTCTTGCTTTGATGTTCTACTTTTCTTGCCTTCTGTAACATGTTTAATTAGACCGTATCATGAGTCATTGAGTGTGACTAGTTTTCACTGACATGTGTTTCCCGATCGACTGATCCATTTCCCAATATTGATCCCATGGTTAAACAGATATTCGACAGAAGTAATGTTCAATAGGAGTATCTGTCAAAATGTATATTTCCTTCTGAGATTACCATTCAAATTTGTTTTAAATTTTGTGTATTATTTGTTTTCATTTTCAATGGCGGGAGCACATGTTCTGTTTGTTTTGGTCACTTGACTTGGTCAGTAATGGTCGCCGTCGTGAACGAATTGTGTAGTGAATGTGGGGTGAAAAGCTTTGTGATTCCTTGCCACGGATTATTTTTGTGGTGCTCAATGTGGAGTATTGGTGGTGGACCCAATTATGACAAGACTGTGTGAGTGTTATTTGTTGTTTTTTTTGTGTAGTGTAGTCGTCCTTACGTTATGTGTGTGTGTTGTGAGTTTCATGTGCTTGAGTGATGATGTGCCAGCGGGTTAGACAGAAACTGGGTCAAGTTCATTTTTACTCCTTCATTATACTATGGTGGCTTTGGATATGTTTTTGAGAAGGATGGCCCTCGAGAAAATAATGATGACATTGTGTCTGTTGAAGTGGATAAATGTGGCGTGTATGACGTCAGTTTATAGAAAATGGAAGCTTGTCTGTCCTTTCCAGGCTGCTGATTACTATGTTCTGTATTTTGTGCTGAATCTAGTTTGGAGTGTGGGGAGGGAGAAATGGTCTGTAACCTGCTTTTCCTTTTCATGTTTGTTTTTGCTGCACTGCAGTTTTTTTTGTGTACAAACATGGACACTGATAGTCACTGCTGTTCTAAACTTCCTTTATGGCCTCTCTTTGTACAGTATGTATCTCAAGATTTTTTCTTTAATCCTTTTCTCTCACACTTGTACAGTTCCCTAGTATCATACCAAGATGACAGCAAAAGATTCTTTTAAAATTTGTTCATTCAACTGCAATGGGGTTGAACACAATTCAAACAAGAGAAAGGATGTTTTTGATTTTTTGAGAAAGAAAGATGCTCATATCCTTTGCTTACAGGAGATGCACTTAAAAGTTGAGTCTGAGGATTTTATTCGAGCTAGCTGGGGTTACAATGTTTGGCTCAGTGGCTCTGAAACAAATAAAAATGGTGTTGCCATATTTTTCAATAATAATTTTGAATATAAATTGTCTGGAGTTATCAGAGACCAGCATGGTTGTTACATTGTGATGAATGTTGAATTTTTGAAAAAAAAGTTTACCTTGATAAATGTATATGGGCCCAGTAGTGGTGACAAACCAGAGTTTTTTGACAAGGTTTGTGAACATATTGATCAGATTGACAATGAACATGTGATTATCACTGGGGACTGGAACTGTGCTTTGAATATGAAAATAGATGAGCGAAACTATTCAAGCACTGAGAATCGTCCAAGAACCCGAAAAAAGATTACTAGTATTATGACAGAACACAACCTTTTTGACGTTTTCAGAGAAATATATCCAGATAAAAGGGTGTACACATGGCGTAAGTTTAATTCAATAAAACAAGCAAGGCTTGATTATTTTCTGATAACCAAAGGATTGATGGCAGAAGTAAACAATGTCTTAATCGACCCAGGATACCGATCAGACCATCTGTGGTAATATTGTTATTGAAAAAAGATCAATTTAAACGTGATAAATCTTTTTGGAAATTTAACAGCAGTTTACTTAGAGATAAAAAGTATGTCCTTGAAATAAAGCAGACTATTAGTGAAGTCAAAAAAAACAATATGCTGCCTTAGTTTACAATGCAGATAACATTGACAATATCAGGAATGAAGATCTATGTTTCCAGATAAGTGACCAACTCTTCTTTGAAACTCTAATGTTTGAAATTAGAGGTAAGACCATTTCCTATGCCTCCCATAAGAAAAAGCAGGATTCTAAAGAAGAAAGCAACCTTGAAAAAAGAATAAGGTCTCTTGAAAAAGACTTGCAGGAAGATGACATCCCCCTTTTGGAAAATTTGAAAGCACAACTGCAAGAAATTAGAGACTCTAGAATACAAGGCATGGCAATACATTCAAAGGTTTGCTGGATAAATCAAAGGGGAAAAAGTAAGCAAATATTTCTGCAACCTGGAAAATAGAAATTACTTAGACAAATCAATACCATTTCTAGAGAAAAAAATAACAATGATGTTATCTCTGATCAAAAAGGTATACTTGAAGAAGTTAAACAGTTTTATGAAGACCTATAGATACAAGTTTCGTGATGTCTCTGACATTGACATCACAGCTGAATTCCCTGATGCCCCAGTTTTAACACACGAGGACAGTGAGTCAGTTGAAGGACTCGTCACATATCAGGAGGCGGCAACTGCACTCAAACATATGAAAAACTTTCAAGAGCCCTGGTCCTGATGGATTTACTGTGGAATTTTTCAAGTTCTTCTTTGCGAACATTGGCAGCCTATTTGTGTGCTCAATTAATGAAGAGTTTTCTAAAGGTCAGCTGTCAATTTCAAGAGACAAGGGACCACCATATGTATTCCGAAAGAAGATAAATCAAAACGATTTCTTAAAAACTGGCATCCCATTTCACTTCTAAATACTGCATACAAGATTGCTTCAACATGTATTGCTAATCGTTTGAAGGGGGTACTTCCGCAAGTAATTCACGAAAGTCAAAAAGGTTTTTTGAATTGTTAAAAATCTTTCCACTGTAAAATCTCAGATCCGATGAAAAATGTTAACCTCTTTCAAGAACTCAAAGATCGCGTCAGGCGGAACATCTCTGAACAAGGTTTTCATGGAATCTGCTGTAAAATGTTTGTGTCTCACATCGTGCAAATCCAACACTCTAAAAGAATATGTTTCATTGTGAGTGGCACATGACACGGAATGCACCAAGGAGCTTCTTCACTCTTTAAAAGGTAGGATGGGTAAAATATGAATGGCCGGTGTGCAGCCGGCACAGAACTGTTTCTTCTTTACGACCACCAGACAAAGATGAGAGGAACTCCTTTAGGTTTGGACGGATCTGAAAGAGTTTGTTATCCGTCTGTATTCCAATCCTCCTGCCAGAGGTCTCTGACATAATCGTTAATTTTGGGTTTCAAATCTGAGCAGGGGATAGGTGTGTTTGACAGTTTCTCTCTTGTGGCATTCTTGGCCAAACGATCCACCATTTCGTTCCCTCCGATGCCAACATGACCAGGAACCCAAGCCAAAAGAATGTTGTAACCCTCCACTTTCAATTTGGTAAAAAGTTCAAAAAAGTGTAAAAGTTCGGGGTGCTGAAGGTTGCGGCCAGCTATGGCCTCCAAAGCCGACAGTGAATCCGACAAAACCAGAAAGTCCCCTCTTCGTAGATTGGGAGATTATCCTTAGTGCCAGAACCAGAGCTGTAAGTTCAGCAGAGTAAGCAGAAGCGTCTGAAGGAATATGTTCTAACAGTATTTGAGAAGGAGCACCAGGGCAGTAGGCTGCACAGGCCACTCCATCTTCAGACTTGGAACCGTCAGTGAAAATTTTCTGATAGGATGAGATTTCGAACAGAGGTCAGCATACAAGCCTTGCCTTGTATGCCAGAGAGCTGGTGGACTCTTTGCGAAAAGCTGCAAGATCAAAACGAATCTCTGGTGTGAAAAAGGTCCACGGAGGTTGATCTGGAAACTTGGAAAAATCGGACACAACTCCTAGGTCTAGACCTGCATTCCGTGCGTGAGGCTGCATACGAAGACCAAACGGCGGAATACAGTTAGGGTTGTTTTCAAATTTGCTTTGAAACTGAGGGTCAAAGACACAGTCATAGGCAGGGGTTTTCAGGTTCGGAGAACAGTCTGACGTAGTAATTCAAAGACAGTTTTTCAGCCTGCGGTTGGACAGTGAAGGTTCACCTGCCTCTGCGTACAGGCTGTACACAGGGGTGGTGCGGAATGCTCCAAGACAGAGACGAAGCCCTTGATGGTGGATAGGGTCCAAGAGTTTTAGATACGATGGTCTGGCAGAGCCGTACACAGCACAACCATAGTCCAGTTTGGAACGGACCAAGGCTCTGTAGAGGTGCAGCAAAGTTTTCTTATCAGCGCCCCAGTCAGTGTGTGCTACGACCCGCAGAATATTCAGAGCTTTCTGGCAAGAGGTTTTGAGGTGTTAATGTGGCTGAGAAAGTTGAGTTTTTGGTCAAAAATAACTCCAAGGAATTTGGCCTCTGTGACAGCTGGAATGGGAGATTTCCCTATTTTGATTTCAGGATCTGGAAAAAAAACTGACGAAAATTATGGAAGTGAATGCACTGTGTCTTCGTAGGAGAGAAAGTGAAGCCGTTTTCATCCGCCCACTGATGAATTTTATCCACACAAAGCTGGAGCCTGCGCTGGACACTCGGGTACAGGCTTCCAGTTGCATAGACAGCAAAATCATCCACAAACAATGAGCAGTCTGAACCCTGCTGAACTGACTTGACAATGTTGTTAATCTTGATGCTGAATAGGGCCGGAGACAGTATGCTCCCTTGTGGAACACCCAACTCCTGCTCATGAACATCAGAGAGAGTGGTGCCAACCCGGACCTGAAACTGTCGGTCTGCCAAAAATTTTTGGATGAAAAGTGGAAGATGACCCCGAAAACCAAGATCATGGAGATCATGAAGAATTCCAGATTTCCAGGTGGTATCGTAGGCTTTCTCCAAGTCGAAGAATATAGCCACTGCGTGGTGTTTGTTCAGAAAGGCGTTCCGAAGCGTAGATTCCAGACGAATCAAATGGTCCACTGTAGTATGATGTTTTACGGAAACCACACTGTTCTTTCGCCAGAAGGCCGTCGGTTTCAAGTTTCCACATGAGTCTAGCGTTGACATTTTTTCTCCATCAGTTTACAGACACAGCTGGTCAAAGCTATTGGACGGTAGTTTGACGGGTTGGAGAGATCTTTTCCAGGTTTGGGAATAGGAATGATGAGGGCTTTTCGCCAAGATGGTGGAAAGAATCCAGTAGTCCATACATGGTTGTATACATGTAGCAGGATGTGCAGACCTTTTTGCGGAAGATGTTTCAAAGTTTTTATAATGGATTTCATCTATACCGGAGAGAATCGTTGCAAGAAAGTAAGGCGGATTTCAATTCATTTAAAGTGAAAGGAAGATTGTAGTGTAGTCTTCCATGTTGTCTGACGAAAAGTTGCAGGGTGATTTTTCTTTAAGGGCTTTGTTTTTTTGACAAAACTGGCTGACTTGTTAGAAGAGGAGGAATTCTTTTCAATGGTTGAAAGCAAGCAGATTAGCAACTGCTTTTTTCTCTGTTATTAAAGAATCAGAAAACTTGAGGTGGTTCACAGTGGGGCAGGTGTTCTTCCCTTTAATTTTCTTGATGATTTTCCACACTTTTTTTTCTTCGATGTTTTGGATGTGAGACTTGAGCAAAACTGTCTCCAAGATAATCGCTTACTGGTCTTATATATGTGTTTAGATTTGGCCCTCAGTTTCTGATGCGCTCGGACGTTGGGCATCGAGGGTCTGCAAGAGACCCTACGTTGAGCTCTTTTACGGTTTTGTTAATTTCTTTGCACTCAGAATTGAACCAAGGAACTTTTGGCATTACGGGCTTCTTGGAAGATGTCTGGATGGTTGACTTTGCGCAATTCAGTATGAAATCTGAAAGACTTCCTGCCGGATCGTCACTTTGCAGGATCTTGTCCTCTTCCAGATCCATAAGAAACTTAGTGGCAAAGAGGTCCCAATCTGCTTTGTTGAAATTGAGGCGTTCTGGCAAAGACTCACTCTCTGCATTCGTACACCGAAGCAACACAGGAAAGTGGTCACTACCATGCAGGTCCTCATCAACCTCCCAAACAAAATCCAAAAACAAAGATGGATCACAGACAGAAAGATCCAGACAAGATGTGGTGCCATTAGCGGAGTGAAAAGTAAGTTGGTGATTTCCTATTCAAGACACACAGATCAAGCTCCGAAAACACTTCCTCTAAAAGCAGACCCCGTGGTGAAGATCTCTCACTTCCCCATAGAGGAGAGTGGCCATTCAGATCACCCAACAGCAGGAAGGGTCGAGGAAGCTGCTCCAAGAAGAGTGAAATGAGGTCCTGTTTGGTGACGCAGATGTTTGGGAGAAAAGTACAAACTACAGATAGTAACTGTTTTGTGGAGAGTAACCCGAGCTGCCACTGCCTGAAGCGGAGTCTGCAGAGCAACTGGGCTGTACAGAACAGAGTTGTGTGAATGAACAAGGCAACTCCACCAGAAGCACCATGTTCAACAGACTGTGCAGGTAGATTTAAAAAACTGTAGCCAGAAAGTGAAAATTTTTTGTCAGACTTGAGAAGAGTTTCTTGGAGGGCAATTAGCATCGGCCTAGCCTCACGGCACAACAGCTGCAATTCTTCATAATTGGAAGACAGTCCCCTGATATTCCAATGTATGATTGAATCCATTGTGGATGAGTCCATCATAAAAGAAATATGGTGAAGGAAAATAAATCTCGTAATTCTTCCTTTTATTCCATATCCACATCATCTGGGATCCGAGAGAACTGCAAATCTGTTGAAATTTCTCTCGCTTTTTCTCTCTCGATCTGATAAAATTATGTTTGGCGTTTTCTTTTTAGGCGGCGACTTGGTCTTTCCTCCAGAACCGCCAGCTCCCTTGTTGACAGCTGTAGGGTGCCCTTTGGAGGATTTTGAGGGGGGGTGGTCTTGTCTTGCACTTCAACGACTTCCACGCTCTGCCGCCCTGAAGTGCCTGTAGGTCTTTTGCCCCCCCTGGTGGTCTGGGGGCGGGAGTAGGCTTCGAAGACTGACTCGTATCTGAAGGCGATGACTGCTGGGGTTCATCGCATGCAGTGGTTCTGCCTGAGGCTACAGACTTGGTTTCTGGCTCTCTCTCAGCAAACGAGGACTCCACCGTCTGCACTCCGATGCTGACTGTTGTTGGCTTCTTTACTGCAGCTGCAAACGAGAGCCCAGCAGTTGGTTGACTTTTCATAGCAATCTTTTTCGCCTCAAAAAACGGGATTCGCTGTTCAGTCTTTATTCTCTGAATTTCCTTTTCCTTTAACCAGTTTGGACAGGTCTTCGATGATGATGGGTGCTTGCCTCCACAGTTGGCCAGAGTGGTGGACTGTCACACACACCCTGGTGGACTGGCTGGCAGCAGGTACCACACACCTCTTCTTCCGTACATCTATCCCTCACATGGCCGTACCTCTGGCACTTGAAACAGCGCAGAGGTGATGGGATGTACAGCGACACTGAAACTCTCAGGTAGCCCACCGTAATCGACTCCGGGAGAGAAGTAGTAGAGCAGGTCAAGAAAAGGGTGTCAGTCGGAACCCTGTCATTGCCTTTACGTACAAGCACACGATGAACGTGGGTCACTCCTTGAGATGCCAGCTCTCTGACTTGATTTCAGCCTCCGACACTCCTCTCAGATCTCTGCACCGGATTACTCCCTTCGAAGAGTTCAGAGATTTGTGTGGAGACACTCTGATCGGTCGATCCACCAACGTTGTCGATTTTAACAGCATCTCGGAGTGCAGCTTGGAAGAGCACTCAACCAGAAGTGACCCATTCCTCAGTCTCTTGACGCTCTTTGGCTTCCCGCTGAGGCCATTGATTCCCTTCGCAATCGCAAAAGGACTCAGGCCTGACAGAGGTCTATCCTCATCTGCTCCCTCCACAATCAGCCAGCTGGGCCAGAAGCCTGAAAGGACTCTCGTCTCATGTTCCGAATCGTGTGTCCGTCTCTGTTTCTGAATCCTGCCTGTGTCTTTTTTTGTTTTTGGTGCCATGGTGTATTCATTAGAAATTCATCTCTCTT
Organism: Conus betulinus; assembly: GCA_016801955.1. Taxonomy (NCBI): domain Eukaryota; kingdom Metazoa; phylum Mollusca; class Gastropoda; order Neogastropoda; family Conidae; genus Conus; species Conus betulinus. The sequence goes on from JADBJO010028293.1 coordinate 11,361, forward strand.
GATTCCCACCCGCCATCGAGTCCCAACAAGGGGATGCCCATTTTATACGGAATTCCAGTATATCTGGGCGCCAGGACTTCAAAAGAGATATACACAGGCCTGAAAGCATCCCTGCCACAGAAGCTCCCAAACCCGTTTTTGACCCGAGCCGCCGCCTTCTAGCCTGAGCTAGGGCATGCACGCGACCAGCCGCTTGATCGAAGTGGGCCACTTCGACCACCTGTCTAGGGGAAGTCCAGGCCAAAGAGGTGTGTTGACTTGATGCACCGCAGTCACATCAGCGGTCTCAACCTCCAGGATCCTATTCTCCCCCATCACAGACGCACCGCACGGCAAACACGGTGGGCCTCAAGAAGACCACAGAGAAAAGAAGAGTGTTGGAAAGAAGACTTGAAGGGGAGACGAAGATAGAAAAGAGCCAAATAAGAAAGGCAGAAAAACAAGAAAAGGAAAGGCGGGTTACTATTAGTCAGGATCCTCACCCTTAGCCTGTCTGACATGGGAAGCCCTACCAGGGGCATCAACTCCTTACCACGTTGCGCTTAGGCCAGACAGCATCTTCAACTTTTCAGGCCTAGAAGCATTTCTAAAAAAAAACTAGCCTATCTTCAAGTATTGATGCCCCCGCCAGCAAAGCCTAAGGGATCACAGGACCTTTATTGGTTGATTTTGAAAAGGCTTTTGACAGCATTTCTTGGTCATTCTTGAAGAAGTGTTTATTTTTTTTAAAGTTTGGCCCAAGCATGATTAACTGGATTAAGGCCTTTTATAAGCATATAACAACTTGCATGTTGGTTAACGGCCAATACTCCCCATGGTTTCCCGTAGAAAGAGGGGTGAGACAAGGGGACCCATTATCCCCTTACTTAAGTCTGATTTGTGCTGAAATCCTGTCTCTTATGATTCGTAGAAATGTACTTATCAAAGGAATAAAAATAAAGGACAAGGAAGGCTTGCTTTCCCATTTTGCAGATGACACAAGTTTATGCTTGGATGAAAGTGAAAGATCATTTAATGAAGCAGTTTCAATGCTTTAAAAGTTTTTGCTTGTTTCTGGACTTAAAATGACCTTTGACAAAACCCAAGTTGTCTGGATTGGAAGCAGGAAGAACTGTGGTGTCCGATATATGAGACAAGAATTTTGTATGGGATCCTGGCACCTTTAAAATTTTGGGAATTAAACTTTCTACTAACACTGATTGTATTGTAAAAATTAATCATGAGGATAAACTTCCAAGCATGAAAAGAATCCTTGCTTCTTGGAAGAAGTGACAACTTACTCCTTTGGAAAGATTACTGTTATTAAGACACTAGTGTTCTCAAAATTGTCCCACTTATTAATTAATCTGCCTGATCCATCAGAAGACTTTATTAGTACTTTAGAAAAAGAACTGTACACTTTCTATGGAATGGCAAACAAGGTAAAATCAGTACACTTTCTATGGAATGGCAAAAACAAGGTAAAATCAAAAGGTCAATTATTGACAAGCAGTACAGTGAAGGTGGTCTAAAAATGTTAATTGTTAGAACTTTTTTGTCCGCTACGAAGATCAGTTGGCTGAGAAGACGAACGTTTGAGTCTGATTTAAGAGTTTGTCTTTAATATGTATCCAAAGTTGGCCAAGATCAATAATTTTGGAGCTGAGTATGCAAAGGTTATTATGCAAAATGTTGCAAAAATCCCTTTTGGAAGGACGTACTGAAACATTACAGGAAACTTTATTTAAAATGTTGTCCTGATTCTGTACATGAATTTTGAGCTGGATGTATTCAGTACAATGGACATGTATTAAGAGACAGAAAAGTTATTCATGTGCAGGAGTGGTGTAATTACACATATATTTCTTGTCAAACAGTTACTGAATGACAATGGTAAATTCATGACTTACAATGAGTTTTTGACCAAATTTCCAGGTATCAGAAACCAATTTCATTTTGTATGAGGGCATTCTAAATGCGATTTGAAACCACCGCCAAAATCTGAATGCGAATTTAACCAATAGATTCAAACTCTTGGAGTGTAAGACTTGTTCTGTATCCATAAAGGTAACAAATGGGTACAGTATGTATTGAATAAGGACAGTGTCCCTACTGCAGTTACTAAATGGAATGGTTTGTTTTGAAAATCTCAGCTGGAAATCTATCTTTTCTCACTATTATAAAACATCACCAGATGTACAGCTGAGATGGTTCCAGACAAGACTGTTGCATAGACTCCTCCCAACTCAAAGATATTTGTTTCTTGCACAAAATAGTGGACTCTCCTGTTTGTAATTCTGTGAACAGGAGGAGCAGACCATCTCACATATGTTGTATGACTGTGACATATTCCAGAGATTCTGGAGATGCCTGCAAGAAATGATAGAAGAAAAATGCCATCACAGTATCAACTTTCATTTAGAAAAAGAATTAATTTTATTTGGAGTAAAACAAGGTGTGCACACAGATAAAGTAACAGATCTTATCATTCTTTTGGCTAAATTCCATATTTATAAATGTAAATTACAACATGTACAGCCAACTTTACAAGCCTTTACTTTTATTTTAAAAAAAAATACAACATAGAACAATACTTAGCCTCTATAAATAATACAAAAAGAGAATTTGAAAACAATTGGATACTGTATTTGCCACTTATAGTTTGAAATGTGTGACGGTTTTTTTTTTTTTTTGTTTTTGATAGTGATACTATGCTGGCTATGTATGTCACTGAGTGTGTGTGTGTGAGTGTGTGTGTGTGTGTGTGTGTGTGTGTGTGTGTGTGTGTGTGTGTGTTTCTGGTGTGTGCGTGTGCAGGCGCATGTGTGTGTGTGTATGTGTGTGTGCATCCTGTAGTTTGGTATCTCTACACGTATACATGTTGTTTTTGCATTTCTTACATTATTCCTTTTGCAATACTTGTTGGTATAATCTCTTCTTTTATTATCTTTCCATCCCTATACATTCCCCCCCCCCACCCCTCCCCCCCACTACCCACCCCTCGCCTCTATACGTTCGTGCAATGTATGTCTCTTTGCAAAAATGAAATAAAAAATTGCTCATTAAAAAACAAACAAAACAAACAAAAAACAACAACAACAACAACAATTTGGACCACACTGTATACTTACAGTGATGCTGAGTAAACACTAAGAGAAGTTTTTTGTCAGTGTTGTACAAGTTTTATGTATTGTAACATGTGTATGTGTGCAGAAACTGTTCTTTTTTGTAAAACCACCATTGGTACATCCCTGCCCATCCCCTAATGGCCAACAAAAACTAGATATATTATACTGCAACATAGCTTGGGGAAAAAGGAAAGAGACGCCATAAAATCTGAGTCTTATGTCAACAAATAGATAAGCAGTGTTGCGGTATTGAACCTACCCCAAATAGTAAAATTATGCCCCTTTCTAGTAGAATTGGGGTACCCCCAGTAACATACAAACTGTTACACAGAGGGACATTTATTGACAACAATATGAATCCCAGGTTTTTGTAATGTTGTTGAGCAAACATCAAAGGTATTTTTTGCTGTGTTTAGTGGGCTTTTTTATGTGGTGAATTGTTGTAAAACTCTCAATTGAAAACAAAACAAAAACTGTTTTATCATATGTTAATATTGTGAACCATCATTATTACCCCCAAAATCAAATTAGAATTATGTGAAATTGTAGACAAGGGTATAAGGAAGTAATCCACAATAAATCTAACAAATAACAAATAGATGAGTAATGTAGATTTAGTGAACATACCATGAAAATGGGGAGTTTGTGTTATACTCCCTGTTTGGCTAAGTATACTTACCATGTCAGACCATAGCATTAAACGGCTGTCAGTCAGCTCTGTCAGGCCGAAGTTTTGTGGCCAATGCAGTCATAAGATAGTCACATGACGCCCACCCTACTTCCGCCTACGGAAGATGCCGAAGTTCGTGTACTGTACGTCATTCAATGAGGCCTGCGCGCAAGGCAAACCCCCAGGGAACTTTTGGCGCTGGAGGGGAAGGTAGGGCGGGCATTAGAGTCTGACATGGTAAGTATACTTAGCCAAACAGGGAGTATAACACAAACTCCCCATTTTGGCGTCGTATACTATACCATGTCAGACCATAGCAGAATTTAAAGGAATAGGAGGAGGGCCGAGCGCCCTAATGGTTCCTGGGGTAGACCGATATGGCTGCATTGGCCGCCACAAATGAAATCCCTTTAGAACCATCAGCCCTGGTCATGCGATGTCCCTTAATAAAAGTTTATGAAAGGGTTCTCCGAATGCCAATAGGCTGCCTCTAGGAGATGGCGCACGGGGACAGAGTGCTGGAACGCTGAGGACGTGGCCAGCGCTCTGACCTCATGGGGGCTCGGGGTGAAAGGGCTGGGAGGTCTTTGTACGCCTGGGCATAGGCAGATCTGATAGTATTGGAGAGCCACCTAGAGATAGTGCCCGCCGATATGTCCTTCTTGTTGTTGGGGTTGATGGAGATAAGAAGGCGTCTCTGCGAGGAACGCCTGGGGCGGGACCGCTCCCAGTAGTATCTGAGGCACCTAGAGGGGCACAGGTCCATGTCCCCACCCCACTCGCTGCCTAAGATATCCGCTAGAGAGCGGATCAGAAGGGAAGGAGAGGCCGTGCCCGGTTCCTGGTTCTTCGCTAAGAACTCAGGTAGGAACTTAAGTGAGACCGAGCCGTCTCTGTGAAAGGCGATGTCCCGAGGGTCCCCGCTGAGGGCATGAATCTCACTTCGCCTTCTGGCTGAGGCCAGGGAGAGAAGGAAGGTGGGTCTTGAAGGAGAGGAGGTCATGGAAGGGAATCTGAGGGAGCCTAATACCAGAAAGAGGGTCCCACAAGGGGTGCGCGCTAGGGGACTGAGCTTCCTGTAGGGCAACCCCCCGAGATAGTTCTCTGAGGAGAAAGTCATTGTCGAAAGATGGGCCGCCGAGCTGTCGGATGGTGGGTGCATACGGGCCGATCGGTAGCCCCGAATGGAACTAGCCGAGAGTTTTAAAGAGGATGAAAGGTGGGATAGGAAATTGCCTAACTGGATGTTGGAGGGGTGTAGGTAGGGGACCGAGTTAGCCGTGCACCACGTGACCCATCTCTCCCATCGGTAATTATAGAGGGACTCTGTGCTAGACCTACGTGAGGCTGAGGCCAAGTCTCGTAGTCCCTGCGATGCTCCCGCTTCTGTCAGGGTCTCTAGGACAGACCGGGGTCTGTCGGCGGGGGCGGCGGGGACCGGTGGTCGCAATTTGGCTGGCATAGAAGCCAAGCGTGTAGGCGAAGCATCTGGGGATTGGAGTGAGGGAGGCCCGAGCGAGGTTGTCTGAGAGCAAGTCCCACTGAGGGGCTAGCTGGAGAGGGGGAACGTGAGTTAGGGACCTGAGGTCCGGGAACCACGACAGAGTCGGCCACCACGGGGTTATGAGGATGAGTTTGGGTCTCTCCAGCCTGGCCTTCCTGATCACTTTGTGAAGTATGGGGAAGGGGGGAAAGGCGTAGGCGATGAGTCCCGTCCAGGGAGGGAGAGAGCGCATCGACCGCGTACGCTCGGGGGTCCGGGACTGGAGAGACATACATGGGGAGTCGATGGTTGAACCGTGTCGCAAATAGGTCGACCATGGGCTTGAACCAGTGGTCCCAGACAGAGGTTAGTGTCAGCTTGTTCAGGGTCCACTCTGTGTGCAGAAGGGTCCCTGACCGGCTGAGAGTGTCTGCCAGGATGTTGCGTGTCCCCGCTATGTGTCTCGCACGGGGGTGGTTCCCCGTGCGTGGCACCAGCGAAGGAGGGCCTCTATCCGTAGAGAGAGGCCGATCGAGTGAGCCCCCCCCCCCCCCCCCCCCCCCCCCCCCGTTGACGTAATGGGCTACCGACGTGTTGTCCGTGAGGAGGAGAACCAGTCGGTGCGAGATTAGATGTTGGAAGTGGAGGAGGGCCAGCCTGACCGCTTCCAATTCTAATATGTTGATGTGGAGGCGAGCCATCTGTGCGTCCCACATTCCCGAGGCATGACTGTCCCCCAAGTGGGGCCCCCCAGCCCGAGTTGGAGGCGTCCGTGTATAATTCGAGGGACTGAGTTGGGAGAGAGATCGGAACGCCGGTGATCAGGGTGGACGGATTGAGCCATTCGTCCGTGGCGCCCGAGAACCAGGGGTCGAGGGGAATGGTCAGGTCCCAGCGGTCCGAGGTCTGGGACCAACGACGACGGAACTCCCTCTGCAGCTGGCGTTTGGGGACCCGACCCAGCGAATAAGGGCAGAAAGGGACTCCATCATCCCTAAGAGGAGGACAGAGTTCTGGCCGAGGTGTGCGATGCTTCGCGGAGGCGCAAGATGAGGTCCACAATCCGGGCGGACCTCTCTGGGGTCGGGGCGACCTTCATGGTAATCGTGTCGAAACTCATGCCCAGGAAAGAGAACCTCTGACTGGGAATGAGTTCGCACTTGAGGGGTTGGTTACAAACCCCAAGGTGGAACAAAGGCTGAGGAGGCGAGTGGTGTGGGCTTGGCACTGAGCCTGGGAGGAGGCTAGGACAAGCCAGTCGTCGAGGTAAACCCAGAGGCGAATGTCCTCCTGCCTGGCCAGGGCGGCCATCTCCTTGACAACCTTCGTGAAGAGGAAGGGTGCCAGGGAGAGGCCAAAGGGGAGAGCTTTGAACTGGAACACCCGAGCTTGCCAGACGAACCGGAGGTAACGTCTGTGTGCGCCGGGTGAATAAGGATCTGGAAATACGCATCTTTCAGATCTATGGAGGTAGCCCAATCTAGGTGGTGAATGGAGTCTCTGATCTGGGAGGGCGTGTCCATCTTGAACTTGGTATGTCTGAGGAACTTGTTGAGGGGAGAAAGGTCGAGGATGGGCCTCCATCCCCCCGAAGGTTTGGGGATCACGAAGGTGGGAGTAAAACCCGGGGTTGGGCTGGAAAACTTCTGTGATGGCCCCTTTCTGTAGGAGTTCGCGGACTTCCAGCGAAGGGCGTCCGCCTGGGCAGGTGGGGGGTCGCTGGGGGACGGAGGAGGAGAGCGCATGAGGGGAGGGCGACCGTGAGCCCAGGGTAGGCGAAACCCGTCCTGAAGAACCGACACTACCCAGGGGGCTGAGGCCCATACGTCGCCACTGGCGGGCATGCCGGGAGAGGTTGCCCGCCAGGGGAGCCGATGGTCCCGGGGGGAAGGGGAAGAGTGGGCCGGTGTCTTGCTGGGCAGGTTGTGCCAGCTCCATGCCCCACTACGGGAGTGTCCTCCTGTCACCCTGCGGGGCCGTGCTTGCTGGCCGAACCGAAAATTCTGGCGAGGTTTCGGTTTAGGCCTCTGCGAGTAAGTGGGCGCGCTTGGCCGGCCCGGCGGTGTGAGATGGGGCTTGACGGGGATAGGAGTGGGCCTGTTGGCCCTGGGGTAAGACCGAAAGGGGGGCCTGGAAGGGCGTGGCTGAGGCCGGGGGGGCAAAGGACGCCGCCTGCTTGCTTCCGTTCCTCGAGCGAGAGAGAAATAGCCGAGGTGGAGTACTCGCCAAAGAGCGAGTGGTCCTGGCCCGGAACACATCGTAGGGATGCCGTGCCGTGCCGGGGAGAGAGTGAGGAGCGTGCAAGCACCGCGTCTCTTGCCACTAGCAGACAATTAAAATGGCTTGTTGCTGCGCTGTCCGCCGCAGCCGACAAGTGATGCGATATCCTGTTAACTAGGTGTCGCATGAAGGGATCGCTGAATAAGCGAGGTTCGTCCTGGTGTGGTTCGGAGTTTGTATCCGAAGGCCCTGGGACGGCGCCGTCATCCCCAGGCCAGAGTACCTCTGCCCTCTGCAAGAGCATGCTAAGGTAGGCATGCCCTGCAGTGGTGTGTAAGATGCCCATCCGGGCTACTCGGTCCCAGTCCTTTAACGCTTTAAAGGAGATAGTGGCCGAAGTAGGGGGGCCCGGTTGGGTATCAGGCGACAATCCGATTGGGAGATGGCCCACTCCCTGGTAGCCGGATTGTCGGCAAAGAGGGAGGAGGTAACAGGTGCTTCCTGCGGGTCCCAAGTAGGGCGCCGAAGGGGGCCGCATTGGGTGCCGGTGGAAGGTCTTGACCCGGCGTGGGGACGGCGTCTGCACCCCTGGCGCGTTTCGCCGGACTCTCCCACAGCGATGTGAGTGACTGAGGAGCGACAATCCTGAGTCTGGAGTGTTGGGCTGGGGGCGGCCCAACTATCTCAGGGAAGGCCAAAATATCGGCAGAGGGAGGGGCATCCCTCGACACCAAAGTCCGGTCGAAACCGTTCAATGGTGTTTATGTCATAAAGCGATGAGAAGAGGTCCTCATCGTTGTCCTCCTCAGGCTGTGGGGAGTCTAGTCCTGGGAAGGGAGGTCTTCCTCAGGGGGCATCTGCGCGGGTGCGCGAGGGTCCCGCCCTGGTAGGGTGGTGGCGGGGGGGGGGGGAGGGCGGGACCCTCGTGGCTCTATGCTCGGCAGACGCGCTAGGGTGGGAGAGAGCCCGGACTGCCGATCGGACAGCGCCCGAGGTGGGAGACCCAGGTCGACCCAAGTCTGCGAGGTTGGGTGCCACAATCGACCAAATAGTTGTTCAGGTTGGGTGTGGGTATTGAGCCACTGGTCCCTCTCGGGGGCATAGAGCCACTGGTCCCCGGGGAGATAAGCGGGCTGTGGCGGCCCAGAGTACTGTGCAGGGACTCGCCGGGACCGGGGTAACCTGGGGCAGCAGGGGGGGAAAGTAATCGACCATGGTATGTGGTCCCCCCCCCGGGAGCGTGCCGGCCGGCCCCAGAGGAATAGGGCAGGTTACCCGTGGGTCCGCTGGTAGATCCTCCCCCCGGAGGAACGGGACCGAGGACGTTGCCCAAGTGGGGCCGAGTAGGTCGGACCCCCAACGTCCTGAACCCCTAGGGGAACCTGCGACGGGCGAGCGGGGTTTGGTCGGCCGTCTTTGTGTATGTTCACAACCGGTGGATGCACTCGGTGTTCCCATACGCCCAGAG
>JADBJO010028294.1:0-20307 GCA_016801955.1 Conus betulinus
GATATTTTCGGATTGATACTACGTGTCATGAATTCATGAGGACACGTCATCTAACATGGTTCATAAGTGTTCGGATACAAAAACTGTGATTTCATCCATGAACAACCATCATCATAGATTTGCGATGGACCATTGTCGGAATCATACTTGCAGTTTCATTCAGACAACTTTTATCATAGAATGTGTTGACTAATCGTTGGATGATACTGTAATTATCCATCAAGGCACGTCACAAGAGGTGTAATATCTGTCTGGCATTTAAAGATCTGTACATTTCATCCATGGACACATCGTCATCAGTAAGTACATGTGTGAATGTCGTTTTGGTATAATACTGTATTTCATCATGGTCAACGGCATCATAGATGGGTAATATCATGAGGGAATGTAGTATTTTCCACCAAGACCAATGTCTGTAAATTTGCTTATATACCATTACGGCCGGTGTAGCAAATGAACCCGCAGAATTACAAAACCTCGTCATCTTACTTTTAATTGAGATCTCTGAATACATCAGTGGAAAATGAAGAAAGCTCATATCCATACTTATTCCTATCTTGAGTGTAATATTGTAGTGTCCATAAAATGATAAAGCTATTTCATACGGATTGATCTTCTCACAGACTGTCAAAATGCGTTGCTATACATACAAAGCCCTGTCATCCTATATAACTGCTGCCCCCCTTTGAATCAATGGTCTCTGTCATTTATAGCAAAAGGCTATATCGATTGCGCTTTGAACGCCTTATCTTCACAGACTGTGGATTTGGTACTTCCCGTGCCCATCCTTTTCTTTCTTATCTCTTTAGTTCTTTTTCTTTTTTGTCTTTTCTTTCTCATTTTATATAAATTATAATATCTCCCTCTTTTCGACAAACGCCTGGTGGGCGCGCCAGAAGGGTGCCCTGTCCCTGAACCCCCCATCTACCCGAACCCCCCCCCCCTTTCCTGAAAACACGACCGTCTCTTATTCAAACTACAGTCACCTCCCCAACACAATGCTCTTCGCCGTTATGAAACCTTCAGGCTCTACGTCTCGGTCGGTCCGCTCGCTTCTTGGCTTTGCTTTGGTTGAGATATGCGGAGACAGAGACGTGTCAGCTCTTTTGTTGTGACTTACTGCGTTGTTACAATAACTGAAACAATCGGGGCGATGGTGTTTGTTTGTTTGTTTGTTTCTAGCTTGTTGTTTTTACTAGGGCCTTGAGTGTAATGAAGTCGGTGTATATGATAGGAATGTAGTGTCCCTCCTCCAACATTATGCTTCGTTTTGAAGGGAGGAGGGTGAGAAGTACGACAAGTGGGGAGGTAGATTCTGAGGGCTCGCCCATAAAGCTTACAATCTTTGTTTTTTCTCAGAAGATCTGTTTGTTAAGAGTGGTGTCTGCTGAAGTCAATTGCTCAATAGGATTTGTGGGCGGGTGGTATCAGTGGGAGGCATCGGCAAATTGGGTTCTGAGTTTGGCTACGAGCTACATGATTTGTATCAAAAGGAGGGGTTTTCAAGCTACGGAAGCACTGCATTCAGAACGTAAGGGTAAGTCGTGGTTGGTTGCGGCTGGCCTGTGGTTACAATCGGCATCCGGCGGAGCATGATAACGATCATTGTACATTGATCTCGTAAGGGGCAGTGCAAACGTGTCACCTGTGTAAGGAACTGTCCCTCCTCGGGTTTTCTGTGACTCGTTTTGCCTCTATTTTCATAAGCTTCTCTTTCATCGTTTATAAGAATTTATCTTTGTCTGTGATGGAGAAGTTATCTGTCTTACTATCATCTGCGGGCGTTTCTGACTTTGTGGGCATTTTCCCTTCTGGCTTTGTTGTGGAATTCATTATTTTGTATTTTTGTCTGTTCATATCCTACATATATCAGCTTTTTTGCTGCGATCTGATGACCACAGAATGAAATTGTACACACTGTCTAGAGTGGGCATGAAAGGTCATTCTGCAATGTCTAGTTGCCCTTTTGCCCCGTTTTTTTGGTTGCAAATTTTGTGGCAACAATTTTTTAGTTCCCCCCCTCCCCCACCCCTTTTTTTTTTTACCCGAGATAAATTACAAGTTGCAGAGGAATGGCAGGAGAGCAGGTGACCTGTGCGCTGGTGCTTCAGCCTTTCCTTTGAGGGCGATATCACATGCTCTAATCACAGACTCCCAAACTACTGGATTAGATGTACTGGCTTCGAGCAGAGTGGCCAGCTCTGAGATAAACTATGGACTAATACTAATCCTTGATGGTGTTTAATGTGTCTGGAGGATATGAATGTCACAAGTGACTTGTCTTTCCCTGTGGCTTTCACAAGGATTGTGAGTTGGCCGTCCACAAGGCGTAAAAAAAAAAATGCATCTCCAGCAATTTGTGACTTTCATTTGTACTCACCTGCTGTATTTGTGTCATCAACTTCTATCTGTTGGTCTTTTTTCTCATGCTTTCTCAGCTCTCTCTTGTTTTATTTTCTGGACAAATCATTTATCCAGTATTAATATTGAAAATTGCACCAAACTGAAACTGCCTGGGCATAATCCCCCTCCCTCCCCCCCTCTCTCTCTCCCCACAAATGCATACACATGTACATACAAGTAAATATCCATGAATGCCCATTATTTACTTTCAAACGCTGCAAGAGCACTGGAAAAAGCACTTTCTGAGTTTAATTTTTAAACTTGTTCCATCTTGCCATTCTTTTCTGAAACTATTTTTGGTTTTAATTAATTTTGTTTGCTTTTCCAACAGGACGGGGGCTCAGAAAATCGGATTAAGTCAGTAATGATTAGTTGTGTGTGTGTGTGTGTGTGGGTGTGTGTGTGTGTGTGTGTGTATACATTGTAGTGTACTTTCCTAACATGAAACTGAGGGTTATGAACTGATTTAAGAACTCTTAAACTGAGGTCATTTTCATAGACCCAGTTTGGTTTTTTGCATAGATCTGACACAGACCTCTGAAAAGTTGATTCATAACAGAAAATTTGATGTATTGTCCTTGTGGACTTCTAAAACACTGAAAATTTTGAGGAAAAAAGGGCCAAAAAGACGGCATAGAACATTCTAGTTTTGGTTTTAAACAAAGTTCTAGATAAAAACAACAACACCTCGCATTCCTTCCAAGAAATGATAGCCTGTTTCAACACGCATTTTAAAAATTTAATAGACCAAGTTTTGGGGACGATATGCAAAGCCTTTTAAAACATGCATTTTAAATGTAATAAGACAGGTTTGGAGGACATGTATGTTTTGTAGAGTGTATGTGAGCTTGTGTGATAAGTTGCGCCTACATGTGTGTGTACTATATGCGTCTGTTGCAGACTTGTTGATCTCTCCAATGTAGACATTGAAGCAACATGTGAGTGTGGTTCATAGAATAACGCTGATATCAGTGTTTCAGGCTTTCATTTGGAAGACTGGGTACTTTGACTAAAGACCTAAATGGAAAGAAACAGTACTATGGCCACCAATTTTTATTTAAAATGCTTACAGGCGGATGTCTTTTTTCACCCCAAGGCTAATGTGATCGAGTCGGCTTTCATTAAGCTGAAGCTTCTTCCCAAATCTCCCTCCTATGACAAATGCATTCTAACTTGCTTTCCCCCCCCCCCCCCCCCCCCCCCTTTCCCCAAATCTCCCTCCTGATGACAAATGCATTCTAACTTGCTTCACCCCCCCCCCCCCCCCCCCCCCCCCCCCCCCCCTTTCCCCCAATCTCCTCCTGATGACAAATGCATTCTAACTTGCTTCACCCCCCCCCCCCCCCCCTTTCCCCAAATCTCCCTCCTGATGACAATGCATTCCTAACTTGCTTCACCCCCCCTCCCCCCCCCCACCCCCCCTCCCCCCCCCCCCCTTCCCCAAATCTCCCTCCCCCTGATGACAAATGCATTCTAACTTGCTTCACACCCCCCCCCCCCCCCCCCCCCCCCCTTCCCCAAATCTCCCTCCTGATGACAAATGCATTCTAACTTGCTTCACCCCCCCTCCCCGCTCCCCCCCCCTTCCCCAAATCCTCCCCCTGATGACAAATGCATTCTAACTTGCTTCACCCCCCCCCCCCCCCCACCCCCCCCCTTTCCCGAAATTCCCTCCTGATGACAAATGCATTCTAACATGCTTCACCCCCGATGTCCTTTCCCAAATCTCCCTCCTGATGACAAATGCATTATAACTTGCTTCACCCCCTGTCCCCTTCCCCAAATCCTCCTCCCAATGACAAATGCATTCTGACTTACTTCACCTCCGAAGGCTTTCCCCAAATCTCCCTCCCTATGACAAATGCATTCTAACTTGCTTCACACCCCTCCCCCCCTTCCCCAATTTCCCTCCCTCTGACAAATGCATTCTAACTTGCTTCATCCCCAACGCCCTTCCCCAAATCTCTCTCCCTACGACAACAAATGCATTCTAACTTGCTTCACCCCCCAACGCCCTTCCCCAAATTTCCCTCCCTATGACAAATGCTTTTTAACTTGTTTCACCCCACAATGCCTTTCCCCAGATTTTCTCTCCCTATGACAAATGCATTTTTTTTAATTAAAAAATTTTTTTTTGCTGTCCCACCTCTGCGCCACCTCAGAGGCAGTGCACACACGCCACTCATTCCGACACCCCGTCCACAGCCACAGCCCGGTCGGCCCCCCGCCGCAGCCCCGGCACCGGCAATCCACAGGGAGCAGCCAATGTCAAGTCGTCAAGAGCAACCCACCGGAGGAGACACCTGCACTGCTGCCGAGTCACTTCGGTGGTGTTCAGTGGTGCCTGTTCTGATCTAACATTACAGCAGGACACCACCTACTAAGCCCCTACTGATGACAATAATTGCTTAGTCGCGGAGCCGGCGTGAGTGAGCTCTCCCTCCGGAGGGCGCCACCACGTCCATCCAACAACAGCCCCCATGGACTCGCCGATACCGTGGTGACCCCGACGGAACCAAACCAAGGCCACAGACGTGGAGAGGACATCGAAACTGAGGTCACCATGAGAGCAGGGCATGAAGGGCCACAGAATTTGAGACTTTTTTTTTTTTTTATGCTGATCGATGAGAATGAGGATGATTAAGATGATGCTAGGGGATTTCCATTTCGGTCTGAGACTACATGACAGGGCTGTACTCTATGCTTCCTTTCATAATATATCCAGGCATCAACCAGGCCCGAGAGATACAGGCACCTGCATGTTGGTCAGGAAATTTGAGCAACACTCTCAGAAACGCATCCATTATTTAAGTGGATGAAACTCGACTGTGTGGTCCCCAGTCTTCCCAACTGAGTCCGCAGCAAACTCAACTCTGGGTAGAGCCGGTGGGGCAGAAAAAACCCACATGACTCTGACAGGAGCCCGACACCACTTTGCCATGGCGGCTGGTACAAATGCATTCTATTTTGCTTCATCCCCAATGCTTTTTCCCAGATTTCCCTCCCTATGACAAATGATTCTAACTTGTTTTCACCCCCCAGTGCCCTTCCCCAAATCCCAATCTCCCTCCCTACGACAAATGCATCTTCTAACTTCCTTCTCCCCCTCCCCCCCCCCCCAAATCTCCCTCCCTATGACAAATGCATTCTAACTTCCTTCTCCCCTCCCCCCCCTCCCCAAATCTCCCTCCCTAAGACAAATGCATTCTAACTTCCTTCTCCACCTCCCCCCCTCCCCCAACTCTCCCTCACTATGACAAATGCATTCTAACTTCCTTCTCCCCCCTCCCCCCCTTCCCCAAATCTCCCTCCTACGGACAATGCATTCTAACTTCCTTCTCCACCTCCCCCCTCCCCCCCTTCCCCAAATCTCCCTCCCTACGACAAATGCATTCTAACTTCCTTCTCCACCTGTCACCCCCAATGCCCTTCCCCAATCTCCCTCCCTACGACAAATGCATTCTAACTTGCTTCACCCCAATGCCCTTTCCCAAATCTCCCTCCCTATGACAAATGCATTCTAACTTCCTTTCCCCCCTCCCCCCCTTCCCCAAATCTCCCTCCCTATGACAAATGCATTCAAACTTGCTTCACTCCCTCCCTATCCCAAAACTCCCTCCCTATAACTTGCATTCCCCTTCCTTGCTTCCCCCCCCCCCCCTTCCACAAATCTCCCTCCCTATGACAAATACATTCTAACTTCCTCTTCCCCCCCCTTCCCCAAATCCCCCTCCCTTTGACAGATGCATTCTAACTTGCTTCACACCAATGTGCCCTTCCCCAAATCTCTCGATGAAAATGCATTCTAACTTGCTTTCATCCCCCCAATGCCCTTCCCAAATCTCCCTCCCCATGACAAATGCATTCTAACTTGCTTTTCACCCAGTGCCCTTCCCAAATCTCCCTATGACAAATGCATTCTAATTTGCTTCACCCCATGCCCTTCCCCAAATCTCCTCCCTATGACAAATGCATTATAACTTGTTTCTCACCCCAATGCCCTTTACCAATCTCCCTCCCCATGACAAAGCCATTCTAACATGCTTAAAACCCCACCCCCCCCCCACTCCCCAAATCTCCCTCCCTATGACAAATGCATTCTAACTTGCTTATTTTCCAGCAGAACAATTTAGTAGCGGGGAAAACAAGTGCTTTACCCCCTGTCCCCTTTACCAAATCTCCCTCCCCATTAGAATGCATTTGTCATAGGGAGGGAGATATGGGGAAGGGCATTTTCTTTTTTCTTTGCTTATTTTCCAGATTAGAATACACTGACTCACCTCCTGCTCTACAAGCTGGGCTTTCAATGTTTGGATGACTTGGTTCTTTTCCTCAACTTCTTTTCTGCTATGCATCTGAAGGAAGAACGACTTCATGATTATGAGTGAACCATTCATGACACAAAAGGGAAAATGTTGTGTGTAGAGGTAGTCTTTAAAGCCGTCGGAGCTTTAGAAGTCCAGAATGAGTCACTGAGCCTTTTGGGATGCCTGGGCCTCTTTAGTACCAATAACTGCCTTGGCTTCTTGAAGTTCTGTGCTTGAAACTTGACTCTTTTCTGTAACTCTTTGACTCTGCCCCCGTCTCCAAGATTTCTTTTTAAATTGTTGTTGTCAGCTTTTTTTTTTCTGACACTATCTTTTCTTCCTTGCATTTTGTCTCCCTTTTCTGTTTGTTTGCTTTGTGGCTCATTCTCCAGTATATTGTTCTGGAAACTCGCATGAATTTTCTCTGATAGTAATTATATAGCGATCTAGTTTTTTGTTGTCATCTGGCAATAAAGAAGTGAACAGTGTACACACTGTCTGGGAAGACCATGAGCTGATCATTGTGCAGAGTCTATTTCGCCCATATAGCATTTTGTTTTTTTGTGTTTTTTTTTTAGTGGCACAAACATGTTCTAACTTTTCAATTTATTTTTCTTGATCTTGGAATGAAAAAACTCCAGGGAATGCTTGGTCCTCTAAGCACCACCTAATTTCAGATGCGTTGGATTTTGATAGTTCAGCAACTATGTCCTGACTGTATTGTTTTGTTTACTTTTGAGGATTTTATTTTTTAATGGTCTGACTTGTTTTGCAATGTGATATCTCCTGTGTTAGCTTATAGTCCTGAAAAGGCTCTGCATAGTCTGCTGGGCTCTAAGGATTTAAGACAAAACAAGTCCAAAACACTGCTTGCATAAATAAATAAAAGTATATGTGAAACAGGATTGGAGAGCGAAGATGACTTTGGTTGACACTGTTGCTGAGAACAATCAGCGTAGATCATAAACAATTTTGACAAGACTGTTGTCAAAGTTACACTTGGTCATGACCAACTGCAAACCATTGCATCAGATTTGGAGACTATTTCTTCAACATGGTCAGCGTAGTTATGGCATAGAGACCTTTCGTGTTAAAGATGCTTCTATAGTAGCAATCCAATGTTAAAGACCTTTGCAGATATGCCATTTATCAGCACCAGTCCTACTTCCAATGCCCTTCCCCAAATCATGGGAATAACATGATGTCAGATGTAAATGCTTAGCAGCAGGCTCTAAGCTATTTTGTTTACAGATGTCACACTTGATGTGATTCTTGAGTTCCTGTAAGAAATAAAAAACATTTTCACATGATCTACAATCTTAAACAAGAGAGATTTTAAAACAATTTCGGAGTGCTTTTAAAATATCTGTTTTAATGAGTAGTGCATGCCCTTTTTAAAAAAAAAACCAAAAAAAACATTTGGACAGAGTTGGCTTTTTGGTGAGGTGACAGCCCTGATATGGTGGTTGGCTGGGCCATAAACAATATGAACCAACATAAAACTGAATGTCCAGAACAGACTCCGATACAACTGAACAGTTCCTGGTGCAACACTTAAGAAAATGATACCAGTACCACTGCTGCTGTGATGGAGCTACTACCATCAGCATGGTGGCCATCAGTTCATCTCCCGCTACTGCCATCAGCATAGTGGTCATCAGTTCATCTCCCACTACTACCATCAGCATAGTGGTCATCAGTTCATCTCCCACTACTACATCATCATAGTGGTCATCAGTTCATCTCCCACTACTACTACCATCAGCATGGTGGCCATCAGTTCATCTCCCACTACTGCCATCAGCATGGTGGCCATCAGTTCATCTCCCACTGCCATCAGCATGGTGGTCATATCTCCCACTACTACCATCAGCATGGTGGTCATCAGTTCATCTCCCACTACTGCCATCAGCATAGTGGTCATCAGTTCATCTCCCACTACTGCCATCAGCATGGTGGTCATCAGTTCATCTCCCACTACTACCATCAGCATGGTGGTCATATCTCCCACTACTACCATCAGCATAGTGGTCATCAGTTCATCTCCCACTACTACTATCAGCATGGTGGTCATATCTCCCACTACTACCATCAGCATAGTGGTCATCAGTTCATCTCCCACTACTACCATCAGCATAGTGGCCATCACTTCATCTCCCACTACTACCATCAGCATAGTGGTCATCAGTTCATCTCCCACTACTACCATCAGCATGGTGGTCATATCTCCCACTACTACCATCAGCATAGTGGTCATCAGTTCATCTCTCGCTACTACCATCAGCATAGTGGTCATCAGTTCATCTCTCGCTGCTACCATCAGCGTAGTGGTCATCAGTTCATCTCTCGCTACTACCATCAGCATAGTGGTCATCAGTTCATCTCCCACTACTACCATCAGCATGGTGGTGATAAGATCATCTCCCACTACTGCCATCAGCATGGTGGTCATATCTCCCACTACTGCCATCAGCATGGTGGTCATATCTCTCGCTACTACCATCAGCATAGTGGTCATCAGTTCATCTCCCACTACTACATCAGCATGGTGGTGATAAGATCATCTCCCACTACTGCCATCAGCATGGTGGTCATATCTCCCACTACTGCCATCAGCATGGTGGCGATCAGTTCATCTCCCACTACTACCATCAGCATAGTGGCCATCAGTTCATCTCCCACTACTACCATCAACATGGTGGTCATCAGTTCATCTCCCACTACTGCCATCAGCATGGTGGTCATCGGTTCATCTCCCACTACTGCCATCAGCATGGTGGTCATATCTCCCACTACTGCCATCAGCATAGTGGTCATCAGTTCATCTCCCATACTACCATCAGCATGGTGGTCATATCTCCCACTACTGCCATCAGCATAGTGGTCATCAGTTCATCTCCCACTACTGCCATCAGCATGGTGGTCATATCTCCCACTACTACCATCAGCATGGTGGTCATCAGTTCATCTCCCACTACTACCATCAGCATGGTGGCCATCAGTTCATCTCCCACTACTACCATCAGCATGGTGGCCATCAGTTCATCTCCCACTACTGCCATCAGCATGGTGGTCATATCTCCCACTACTACCATCAGCATGGTGGTCATATCTCCCACTACTGCCATCAGCATAGTGGTCATATCTCCCACTACTACCACAGCATGGTGGTCATATCTCCCACTACTACCATCAGCATGGTGGTCATATCTCCCACTACTGCCATCAGCATGGTGGTCATATCTCCCACTACTGCCATCAGCATGGTGGTCATATCTCCCACTACTGCCATCAGCATGGTGGTCATATCTCCCACTACTGCCATCAGCATGGTGGTCATATCTCCCACTATACTGCCATCAGCATGGTGGTCATATCTCCCACTACTACCATCAGCATGGTGGTCATATCTCCCACTACTGCCATCAGCATAGTGGTCATATCTCCCACTACTGCCATCAGCATGGTGGTCATCAGTTCATCTCCCACTACTACCATCAGCATGGTGGTCATATCTCCCACTACTACCATCAGCATAGTGGTCATCAGTTCATCTCCCACTACTGCCATCAGCATGGTGGTCATATCTCTCCACTACTACCATCAGCATAGTTGGCCATCAGTTCTCATCTCCCACTACTGCCATCAGCATAGTGGTCATATCTCCCCACTACTACCATCAGCATGGTGGTCATCAGTTCATCTCCCACTACTACCATCAGCATGGTGGTCATCAGTTCATCTCCCACTACTACATCAGCATAGTGGTCATCAGTTCATCTCCCACTACTGCTGCATCAGCATAGTGGTCATCAGTTCATCTCCCACTACTACCATCAGCATGGTGGTCATCAGTTCATCTCCCACTACTGCCATCAGCATGGTGGTCGTATCTCCCACTACTACCATCAGCATAGTGGCCATCACTTCATCTCCCACTACTACCATCAGCATGGTGGTCATCAGGTCATCTCCCACTACTGCCATCAGCATGGTGGCCATCAGTTCATCTCCCACTACTACTGCCATCAGCATAGTGGTCAGTCATCTCCCACTACTACCATCAGCATGGTGGTCATCAGTTCATCTCCCACTACTGCCATCAGCATGGTGGTCATATCTCCCACTACTACCATCAGCATGGTGGTCATCAGTTCATCTCCCACTACTACCATCAGCATGGTGGTCATCAGTTCATCTCCCACTACTACCATCAGCATGGTGGTCATCAGTTCATCTCCCACTACTGCCATCAGCATAGTGGTCATCAGTTCATCTCCCACTACTACCATCAGCATGGTGGCCATCAGTTCATCTCCCACTACTGCCATCAGCGTAGTGGTCATCATTCATCTCCCACTACTACATCAGCATAGTGGTCATCAGTTCATCTCCCACTACTACCATCAGCATGGTGGTCATCATCTCCCACTACTACCATCAGCATAGTGGTCATATCTCCCACTACTACCATCAGCATAGTGGTCATATCTCCCACACTACTACCATCAGCATGGTGGTCATCAGTTCATCTCCCACTACTGCCATCAGCATGGTGGTCATATCTCCCACTACTACCATCAGCATAGTGGTCATATCTCCCACTACTACCATCAGCATAGTGGTCATATCTCCCACTACTACCATCAGCATAGCGGTCATCAGTTCATCTCCCACTACTACCATCAGCATAGTGGTCATCAGTTCATCTCCCCACTACTACCATCAGCATAGTGGTCATCAGTTCATCTCCACTACTACCATCAGCATGGTGGTCATATCTCCCACTACTACCATCAGCATAGTGGTTCATCAGTTCATCTCCCACTACTCCCCATAGTCAGCATGAGTGGTCATATCTCCACTACTACCATCAGCATAGTGGTCATCAGTTCATCTCCCACTACTACCAATCAGCATCAGCATCAGCATAGTGGTCATCAGTTCATCCCACTACTACCATCAGCATAGTGGTCATCAGTTCATCTCCCACTACTACCATCAGCATAGTGGCCATCAGTTCATCTCCCACTACTACCATCAGCATGACTTTAAAAGTATAAAACAGTTTATAACTAAATCATAAACCTACGACTTGTGAAACAGCTTCCATCGTTCACATCGTCTTCCATTCAGCTGTAACTGCTAATGGCACACATCATTTGATAACATCCCATGTTAACTATGAAAGACTTTCTAAAAATCAATTATGAGACATTCTGTAGCGTTATGAGATAACTGAAAAGAGAGAACAAGAGAGAATTGCACTTAGCCTGGCTGATGATCAAGTCACACTGAAATGCGCTTTTTTGTCATTTACAGAAAAGAAAAAAGAAACAAGAAAGTTTTCTGTAAAAGTACTTAAATACTGACGATACTATTCAGTATTGTTATTATCTACTTTCATTTTTTTTTTTAATGACGGAATCTGTCATTGTAGTAATATACACTCTCAGTTCAACAGAAATTGATTTCATATTAGTCAGTGCAATGACTATGAAACTAAATGCCAACAGAATTACATTTCCTCCCATTTGATTTTATAGGAAAAAGCGGAAAATGTATTAAAGAGCAGGCATTTTTCTTTTTTTTAAGGAAACATCCATTTGAGGGGGGGGTCATCAAACATTATTTATTCATAATGAAATTCATTTAGCCTAATCTGTAGTCTGAAAAGAAAGTTAAACATAATTTGAAACGCAAAGAGAATCTGAACACTGGCAATTCCACTGGCATGCCAAAACATCCGAAATCATTAAAAATGAAATAATGGTCGGTTTTATGCAAACTTTTATGACTAATCATACTCTTTGACTGATGTGATTAAGCTCAGACTCATAGTTCCAGTCGCAAAGAGAGTATCAGCTTATGCCTCTGGCAGTTCTAACCGACCGCGACACACCGCTCGGGCGAGGATGCTTGTCTGACTCTCGGCTTGTTCCAGAACTTTAGCGGCAGACACTTCCTGGTCCACAATTAGCGAAAAACATAAACAAAGTGTCCTCTGAAACCTAATAAAGAACTTCAATACAATTATACCAACCCCCTTTCTATTTCAGTTTGCGGCCATTTTCAAAGCAGACTTGTTCCACCCCGAATTCCAAAGATTCTTGAGAAGAACGTAAGCGTAATGCTTCTGCGGCTAGAGACCGGAAGAGGTGATGGAGTGATTGGAGTGCGAGTGGGCTTAAAAAAAAAAAGGCCCACTGGAACCCCAGCACAGATTAGGTTTTTTATAACACTTTCATCTAGGGCATCAGTGTCCTGCCAGTCCATGAATAGTGACTATGGCAGAACTTGTATACGACAGTGTACTGAAATGAAATCTGTTCAGACGTGCTACGTCAGATGAAACGATGTTGAAATTCGGTTTTACTGACGGCTTGATCAAAGTCAACGCAGGTGTCGCAAATAAGGTAGTGCACCGTTCTCACCGGTAAGACCCAGTTGGCTGAGCAGTTGTTTGTGTCTCTGGTGAATACAACTGTTTATCGAAATAAACGCAATGACTGCCTATGAAGCATAAAAAGGCGCGGCAGGAATATCATCGTGCGTGAAACTCTACAACTGTTCTGCATTTGTACAAGGTCATGCCAGTCTACAGAGTCCTTCGGGTCAATCAAACGGTTAATATATCGATTTCACCCCATGGTGCAACGTAAACGTTGCAAGTTGTAAAGGAATAAATTATTGTCCATCGCGAACGTTTATAGGATCTTTGCCATATAAGAGCATTTTTAATGCTAAACTTGAGTCTGCCCCATGTCCTACTTTTCATGTTCAGAACAGGCGACGTCCATTTTGATGCAAGATCCCAAATACTTGTACAATGCATACACACGGTTGAACTTTGATTACTGTTTTTTTGTAAAGACTTTTAGATTAATACTTGTGCTGCATGACCCCAACTAAAACTTCGCATGATAAATAAGTTGTTCCTAGAAATCTTTATTTTTATTTAAAGTTTCACATCATTGAGTGTCCTCGTCTTCACCTTGCTCCCCCCCTCCCCCCCCCCTCCCCCCCCCATTGTCCTTCTGCACACACACACACCCACAACACACACCACACACAACAAAACAAACGCGCCATGTGCTCGCGTAACGCCACCTATAACAGAGAGGGTTTTCTCCGCGTTCAAATGGTTATTATTGAATTGTTCATGGTTCACTGATCAACGCTAGGAAAAGGCAGCAAACATTACTATGATCTACTTACTGAATTTTGCTTGACAATAGGCTGCTTGCAGAAAGGAACTTGTTGCACTAGCAGCACTGTTTTTGATTTGCTCAAACAACTACTGCTGTACTCCTTTAGTATTGCATCTTTTCGCTTGAAGTTTGATGTACTGAGGGCTTAAAAGTTCAGGGCATCACTGACACACTTGCACACACACAGAGACACACACCGATCACACACACACACCACACACACACACACCCACACACCACACACACACATATTATATATAGTATATAGTTATATATATATATATATATATATATATATATATTATGTATACACATTCACACATTTTCACATTCACACACCCACTCACCTACAGGCACACACACACACACACACACACAAAGCACACACACACACACAAACGCTCCTCGTCTCCTCTCCCTCTCTCTCGCTCACACCCACCACACACACACCCACACACACCCACCCACACCCAACACAAACTCACACCACCACTAAAGAAGTACACACACACACCTCATCACCTCTCTCTCACCACTTACGCCAAGACAGCGTACATGTATGTACTCATGTACATAATTCTGCAAAACAATACCTCCACACGCAAGAACACACCCACAGTCCCACCCCGCACCGCCCTCTTCCCCCATTGATCCCGCTCATACCCCCTACCCCTCGCACCACCCAACCTCCAACCACCCCCCTCAAACACACATCCACACCAACAACCACCCCCACCCACGTCCATTCCCCTGTTATCCGTTTCTCGGTTCGTACTGCTTCTCTAACTCCTCCTACGTTCTCTCCTACATCTTTGACCGAACCACCACCTATCCATATTACCACAATTGTGGATCCTATACAAGCCCACCATATCTGATTACTGGTATGGAGATGAAGGAAGGACAGAATACATCAATAATCTTCCAGAGACTGAAGTAAAAAAATTTATCAAGAATGGAAGAAAATGCACAGATAAAGTAAGACAGTAGACGGTGATATGATAGGCTTAAAAGAAAGAAAAAACTATGGAAAAATAATTTCTGTCGCAGTAGCTCCACAGATGAAGTAGTATAATGAGGAAAACCAAGAAAATAATGTTTGCTTTAAGGTACCATTAATATCATGCACAGCACCAATCTTTATCTCTTTCACATGGTGTGGTTACCAGCAGTACTATCTGTAGTGGCTGAGTGTAATAGTGGGTGTGTGGGTAGATGGTTGTCCTGTGTGGTGTTTGCTAGTTGTCGTAGGGGGTGGTGTTGGGGTGTGTCCCTAACTCGATCAAGAGTTGGGTTGTGGGTGTGTTGTATGTTTTTATGGGTTGGGTGTTATTAGGGGTTGTGTGTTTGAGGTTGCTCCTTTCCGGTGGGCGCATGGGCCAGCAGTGTGTTTTCGGCGCAGACCTGTCTCTCCTCCTGCCCAACCCGTCAGTGCGCGTAAAAGGCATGCCCATGTGGAACATACACACTTTGCCAGTTCACTCCCTCACACAACCGGACACCAGTATCACACACCACACACACCACACCACGCACAGGACCACACACACACTGCCTGCATGCCCCCCACAGAAAAAACTATCACAGACACAGCATGACGCAGTAGGTGGTTGTACCTAACGTACTTCTTAAGTGGCTCAAAGTAAAGTCAGCTAATGGGGATTTGCAGGTAGTCTTTTTTAGACTAAAGAACTTTCAGTACAAGTAAGGAGGTAAAATTTTTCAGTAGAGTTCTTGAACGATTGGTATACGAGTTACATACGGTTGTGTCTACAATTGGCCGTACAGTTTAAGATAAATCGAGTTTGGCACTGGGAAACGATTTTATTGAGCTATACCCAAAATGAAGCAAATGAAAAAACAGGAAGGGACTTCACCCCCTTCGCCACGGGGTTGTTGTCTCCAAAAGCTGTAAAATCCATGCAAAAGCTACATTCGTGGGGATTGAAATTGAAAAGCACTTAGCATAGAAGAAAATATGGAAGACGCAGGGCGTGTGACTGCAGATAAGACTGTGCACGTATGTGGGAGGGGCTCCGTGGAGGGCACAAGGTGGCCCATTAGAAACGCATTTCCACCTTCACTTTCCCGTATCACTATCATGAAGTGGACTGCAGAGGAGAAAGCGGTTGGCAGCATAAAGCGACCCCATGAGTGGTGGTTGGGGCTCCACCACACCAGTCAGGCAAAAGCCTATCTGGATACCTGACCCCGCTCGAAGCACCACTTGCCAGCAATACACTGTGCCAACATAGGTGACCGTCTGTTCCGCATCTTCGGTAGGACACAAGCAGTGGGGCGTTGCATAAGAGGAGGTCTGGTGACACAGGATGCAACGTTTCAGATCATGAGGGCCGCTCGGGAAATGCAAAACTGGGTAATCCAACAAGCAGGAAGAAAAACAAAACAAAACAGAGATTGGGATATACGGGGCATTTTTGCCTCGGTAAGAGCGCGAGGTGTTGTGTGAAAAAAGGACTGGAAAAGTGGGGAAATGCGGCCCGGGAAAAAAAAAAGGAAAAAAGGTGATCCCTCTGTCATGAACTGCACCCCGTGAGTGGGCTGGCCTACGAAAGGAACAGTGTGGTGCAACACACCAGGTGGATTGACAGTACCCCAGCAAAAAGAACGCGAACAACAGCAAACAAGAAGAAGGACAGGAAGCGGCACCGGGTAGTACCCGATAACAATAGTCGGATGCGCACCACAGAGAGCGATCTCCATAAAGGGGGTATCAAAATTCAATGCGGGTGGGTAACAGGGATCGATGTCTAGCGCACATAACAACGAAAATCTCCGATAGGACTTTCTAGATCCTTGGCGCAGCACCGCATAATACAAAGCAAATCTCCGTTGTCCAACTTGTGGCGACCCGTACACACTGCGACACCTTGCAGTGACTCTCGCGCATGTACATAGGACGGTGTGACGAATTGGCGATGCGGCATTAGGATCCCAATGAGGGCATAAATATTTCCAAAGGCGGCGCTAAACGAAAGAAAGAATGAAGGAAGGTTAAGCATACACATACACACAGAATAGGTGGGTGAACAGTGCCGTGATGGCGAGCCTTAAGACTTCTGGGTGCATTGTGCCTTACAAAGTAGAATACTCTACGCAATGAAAAAAACAAATCACCATCCATTAGATTACTGTCAGACAGCAAAAGCTCCTACCGCTAATACACAATGGCCTCCACAAAAGCACTCAATCCTGACCAAAACAAATCACAAAATATTAATACATGCCCAAAATCCTACGATTGGAATTAATCTATCCCCATCGACCCATACAATAGTTACTATCAAAAGCTAATGTGTCATGCGCGTGATGCTTTGCTTAGGGGTGGTGTTGGGGACAGACAGCCTGTGCCAAAAAGGATACTGTGCATAGACTCTGATGGAAATTAAGAACGCTTGTGGGGGGGGTTAATGACGTTTGCTATCTTTAGAGAAAATGAGGTGTTGAGGACGGAACAGAATAAAGGAGTGGAAGCTGGGAAGAAGATCTGTCCCGTGTGATTAATTAGCTCTGGAATGGGACTTGTATGGCAGCTGATTTTGGTCTGTGCTGAACGGCGAGCCATTAACTTCATTAACTTCATGTCAAGACCTGTATAACGTAGATAGGAGCGTGTTTGGGGCTAGCACGGTCGAGGGAACACAACTGAAGCACGTGCACATGTGTACAGGGCATAGAGTATATTGTGAAGTAAAGATAAACTGCACCCAACACTCGGATCTTTGTACTTGTTTTTTTTCTTACGGGGTGAAAATTAATGTTTACACCCGCAACAAGGAGAGTGCCAGTTTGGTACTGGTGTCATATTCTAGGATACTGGACTGGTTTTTCAATAAAAGAAGCTGGTATAGTGGCAACCCATGTTGACGGCAGTTATACTGAATTTCGGTCTATTTTTTTTTAATCCTGTGTGTGTGTGTGTTGTGTGTGTGTGTGTGTGTGTGTGTTGTGTGTGTTCAACTCTATATCAGTAACATTTGGCAATTTGCCCTTACCAGTAATATGTAAGCACGGAAAGTGTTCGTGTTCAAATAAAGAAAAAAGAAAAACAAAACACACACTGTGTATAGTTTTATAATATAATTTTTTTTAATTAGATGTATCAAGGAGTTATGTTTACAGATATGTATGACTGGGAAAATTGTTAAAGAGTACCCTGAGAAATTTGTTTCTGGTTATTTTGACATAGTGGTTTGTGTCTCGCTAATGTTTTCCAGTCTCTTACCACCGAACAGTTACGAAGACATCCATTCAATGAATACAACTTGAGGTTTCACCCGCACGCAAAGCAGGCAGGATGCTTGTTCCATTTTTTAAGTAGTGCTTAGAAAGACGAATTAGGTAAATGTCTAAATCCATTAAGGCTGCTTAGTAAATTACTGCAATGTGGTGAAATCAAAGGAGGTCGAGTCAGTGGAGAGATGGGTGTAGAGGGAAAAGAGAGAAAACGTAGAGGGGTATGGTCAGGTTGAGGGGTGGGGAAAAACCTTTTGATATTACCACACCATCAAGGCTTTACATACTTGGGTTTCATGTTTTGCTTATTGTGTGTGTAGTGTGGTTAGTGGTTGTGTTGTGTGTGTGTCGGGTGTGTGTGGGTGTGTGTGTGTGAATGATAGGAGAGAGAGAGTTTTGCCACGTGTGTTTCACTGTGTTTTAAAAAAGTAGACAGACATACCAGACACGACAGAGGGGGGAGATGGGGGGGGGTGGGGGGGGGGGGGGGGGGGGGGGGTGGGGGGGGGGGTGGGGGGTGGGGGGGGGGGGGGGGGGTGCAACAAAGTATCTGGGGGGTAAGAGAGATAGCCCCTAGAGAGAGAGGAGAGAGTAGAGGAGAGAGGAGAGATACAACAGTATACATATGCAAAAGTGGAAATGCAACAACTTCAACTGATGCTACCAGACAACAAGTATTACAGAATGGCTTGACTCCCTTGTGCATGTCCAGATTGAGGAGTAAAAAGACTCCTCTTTTTGTCAGAGATGTGTGAGTAGAGATACAGATGTCAGCAACATTTGGTTGCTGAACACTGGGGGGGAAGGAGGGGGTTGTTCAAAACTTGGCAGAATGCTTTACCCTCCCAGGAGTGACTTCCTGGGTGCCTGTGGAGAAAAGAGAGAGAGGAAGAGAGAGTAGAGGGAGTAGGAGAAGTGGGGGGGGGGGCGGGGGGGGATTGCATGCGGTATGGAGGGGGTCTTATGTAGGAGAAAGTGGCATGGTGAAAGTGCGTAGCAATCCAGCAGGGGAATAGAACTTATTTAAGATTTGCTAAAAAGGAATCAGGGCCTCATGCATGGGCACCAATTACCCTGCAAACCAGCACCTTAACGTTAACTGTATTTGCCGTGACAGCTGTCCCGCCCATCAGACAAGCTGGATGGGCATTTTGGATGCAAAGGTTATTACACCTGGTTTGGGTAGACTAGGTCCAGTGGGATTGAGAGGATCGGGATGGATATGCTGTGATCTAAGACAAGTTATTGGGAATTCCTTCAGGATATTATCATTATATGTCAGTTCACTGTGACGGTTTTCTGTGAAAGCATACACTCTTAAGAGAAACGAAAAGTTGAAAAAATGAAAAAAAGGTTCAGATGGGTTTGGAGTTTGACTTAGTATGTGTGTGAAAAAAAAAAAAAAAAAAAAAAAAAATTGTGCATGGCGTGCGTGTGTGATTGTGTGTATGCATGCCGCGTGTTTGTGCATCTACATATAGTATGTGAAGTAAGTAGTGAAGTAGGTGCGTTTGTGCAGACACGTACATGTGTGAGCCTGTTGACAATTGTATAAAATTGTAGGTTAATGTGTGTGTGTGTTAGATGTACTTGTGATTGATTGTTTTTACATTATTGTTTGCTTGGCTCCTTTCTCTTTTAATTTATTCGCAAGCTAGGCTCTGTTTAGAAAAAAAAAAATCATCATGGCAGTTACATTACTGCTTATGTTATGATTTGAAAGTGTGTAGAGGCATGACTGGTCAGCTCATGAAAGTGTGTGAAAGACAGGACGGGAACATGGGTTAAGCGTTTGGGGAGGAAGGGGGTAGTGGGTAGTAGTGGGAGGAGTACAACGGGTTGGGCGGTAGTAGTGGGGAGCGAGAGGAAGGAGGATGAGGGGTGAAAGGGGGACTGAAAGCGAGGGTGTGGGTGTGTGAGGGTTTAATTATGGTTTGCAGGTACGAGGTAAGAGGAGTCGAATGACCTGAGGTTGTTGAGAAGGGGGGGTGGGGGATGGGGGCAGTGTTTCAGGGGTAGTGAGCTGGTGTAATGCAAGTTCTTTAAATCCTTGCATGGTTTTGGAACAGAATTCCATAATCAAAAGTTGTAACTTGTGTTATGAAACAGTTTTTTTGTAGAACAAGTTG